>LKNJ01000947.1:0-36618 GCA_002120245.1 Maccullochella peelii
CACACACACACACACACACACACACACACATCATTACAACTAAGCCGAGGGCCTCAAACCCAAGCTATCAAAGGAGGGAGTCTAGGGGCTTTCCACAACACCCACTCACTAGACAGAGGGGGCAGTTAGACAAGGAGACCCCCTCATGTATACATGGGCAGTACACAAAGCTCAGCGGACAGCACATTTAAGTCATGTCACTACGATTCCCTGCTACACAGGCCCATAGCAGTCACACGTAACACTATTACTGCAGTACCTTTGTCAAGTGGTTCATTTAGTAACTAATATCAGTGGTCCCCACTGCATCAAGAAGAAAAGTAGTTCTAATTCTCAAAAACAACATGGAACAAATACAAAATTGTCCAGTGTAGATGTACAGTAGTTCAGTGGTTCAAAACCTGGAAGTCGAGACCCCTACACGGATCACAGGGTGAATTGAAGCGGTCACAAGATAATTACCTGGATAGAAAATAATTTTTTAAAAAGTACCTCAGCTACATAGAATTACGTTTTCTGACTTGCTTTTTTCCCTTGTAAAATATTATATAGTTTTGCACATTCAGGCCTCTAAAAAATGATTAAAATGAACAATGACAACATTTTATAACGGGTCATAAGGAGACATAGCCTGGATGAATAGGCAAAAAAAAGTTGGGAACCACTGCAGGTGATGTGGGAGGGTTGGGTCGGAAAGCTGCATCAATTTCTAGTTAATGTGTGTGTAGGTGTCGCCTTCTACGCACCTGTACCATGTACTGACCTGTTGTTAGGAGGATTACTTTCTGCTCTGCTTTGAAAATAATTAGTATTCTTTGAATGAGGACCTTCATGTAAGGTTACATGATTAATTATCATTCACTGAATCCCTTCTATTGCCTTTAACAATTCACATTTTAAAGCTGTGGTAAAATTAAAATTTCTAGATTATAACTTACAAATAATACAATATGTACTTGTGGAACAAAAATACTAGAAAAAGGCTTTAAAAAGGGCTAAGAGCCATTTAAAGGCAGTGTTTTGTACAGTGGGGTTGAAAACCACACCTTCTATAATGAGAATACAGAGGGAGGCTCTCTAACTACACAGGAATGAGGAGGAACAGGCCCTGTGTATATGAAAACACTGCATAACAAAGCCTTGAACCACAGAAAATAATTAGAGTGAAAACTGAGTGTGTATGTGTGCATGTGTGCAAATGGACTGTAATTCCTAATGTAACTAGAACAAATAAACCCTGTATGACGCCCAATATATGACAGATCCCCTTTGTTTGTGTGGGTTATATAATCTATCTAAACAACCTCGCTTTTCACTCCATTTGCTGTACAAAGACAGAGACTTTACCAACACAGCTAGGTACAGGCATGAATTTTAAAGAACTTCAAACCAGCTGACTCTATTTCTAGGTCAGATGTGTGAGTAATCATTCATGCTGCATATGCAACACATTTCCGCTACAACCAGTAGACTTCAAACAAAGAGAGTAGCTTTCCCCAGAATAGATGGTTGAATTGGAAGATGCTTAGTCAACAAAGCAATTATCTGGTACAGCCGGTCTGTGTTACAGTACGACTGCAGACAGTATGACTGTAGAACGGACTAATAAACTCCATTTGCTAGGTCCCATAAACAACACAGCTCAGGCTGTGTCTTGAGAATAGATGTAACAAAATATCCCTGTGACCTGCAATGGTCCAAAAAGAGACTAAGAAATAAGAGCTAAGGAGAGAGGGATGATGGGATTTTCTTACTTCAAGTTAAAAAGCGTATTAGAGTACATACAGGAAAGATAAGTAAGTAGGAATCTGTTTCAGGGAGAAGAGAAGGACCTGAGCTATTTCATTCAGCCACTGAAAAAAAAATTTAGACTCCCTCTGCTCACTTGACTAGAAACCAAAACTACTAATATGTTTGTAAAAAGGTGCAGGGGTGATGTTGTGATGTCAGAGGAAAAAATTATTTACCAGTTGCTTAACGGCAGATCTAGCAAATATGCAACTGAAACGCAAGCGAAACAAAAACAGCACAATTAAGAGGGACAAAGCTTACAAAACAAAGCACTCACAGCAATTCCGTCCCCAGGATCATGGGCACCTTTTCACCGGAGTGGTTGCTACGGAAACGCAGACGGAAAAGATGGTTGGCGCCGGCTTGCCGTGAGCTCAGCATGCTGGCGGTGCTTCTGACCGGTGACAGGTTGAGATCCTCGGGCTGGCAGGAACCCACCCAGATCTGGTCCCTCAGAGCGTAGTCTATCACAGTGTAACTCTCCTCGCTGAAAGAGAGAGAGGCAGAAAGATTTTATAAGAGTTCACTTACTGTACTGCGTTAATTCAGATTTATTTAGAAGTTTTGGTGATGAAGGCCTTGATGTATGAGAAGCTTGTTACTCCTAACGTATCATTTCACAGATGGTTGTACCTCATTTTGATTTTTTGGAATTACTTATTTTTGCTTCTCTCTTCCCAAATGGTTACTGTGGCAGTCTAGTGAAAGCCCCAATCCATAATTGGTGTAATACGCTCTTCAGCCCCAAATGTTAGAGTCTGCATTCCTGTTTCTGCCCCAACATGGAAACCAAACGCCAGTCACCAACCAGAGCTTTAATAAAAGTATACTATGTCTTTTTCCAGTATTATATTTAATCAAAATGTTTCTATACAGATTAAAGTGTTTGAAGAAACTAATGTCTGTCATGGCAACATTTTTTTTTTTTGTTGGCCAATTAATTTAGAGCAAAAATAAAATGAAAATAAAAATATGCTTAGTATCCAAAGCTTGAAAAAAAAAAAAATTTAACAAAATAATCTAAAATTACATTTAAAATACATAATATTTGCTGATCATTGTGTACCTGTTACACCATCCATCCACTCCCTCTCACACATCAAATTTGAGCTCATTGTTTTTAGTAGAGATCTAGTTTCATGGTACCTCAGCTTTTCATCCCCTGAGAGGCTAACGACTGTAGTTAATCAAAGTCACCTGGATTAATAAATCAAATGTCACATTATGTCTCAGATTCAGTGCCAGTCAATAGTCCAAACATTCAGCTGTCTACATATCCTTACACTAAATCAGCTGCCCCTTGGTTTCTTTAGTACATGCCTACATTTCCCATGAGTACCTTTACCAGAGCATGACCCTGTGCCTAGCAGTACACAGAGTTAGTTAGAAACATCTGGAGCTGATTGTGAAACATGGTACCTCTAATGCAGCACTGAACCTGGAGAAAATGTGTGTGTGTGTGTGTGTGTGTGTGTGTGTTTTCATAGTGCTCTGAAGAACAGGAGCTTAAGTCCAGCCCACATGCCTTTTATCAACCTGAGACTGAAACAGCAGCCAAGCCGAGAAGCTACTGGACAGGAACTAGCTTCTTGTAAGCCAGCATGTCCATTAGTGTTCACATTCATGATGAACACGGACACACAAGCAGGGACAAAGGTAGCGGTTAAACAAACAGTAGTGACAGTGTATCAGTCTCGCTCTTTCATTTACACACACACACACACACACACACGCTGGACTCATGACTGGTTAGAGAATCCACAGTCATGGTTGGGAGGTTCTCAACAACGTTCAACTGTTACCCATCAACCCCTATTGTCCACCAATCAATCAAGGTCAAGCCTGTTGCCCACAACCACTTCCAGACCTCTTAGAAGAGGAGAAAGAAAGTACAGGGAGAGACAAATCAGATAAAAACAGAGGGAGTGGGCAGGAAAGCCAGCAAAGTATTTGCGCTAAGCTGCATCCAATTGTAACCACAAGCTGCTCTCTGCATCAGGCTAAGCAGACTGACCTGAAGCTTATGGGAAAAAGAGGTCAACATTTTAGAAAATATGCTTATTTGCTTTCTTGGCATGAAGCTGTGGAGCCAGGAGCCAGATAACTTAGCCTAGCAAAAAGACTGGGAACGGGGATAGCTAGCCAGGCTCTAGGTATTTTTAATGATTTAGATGCACAGTTTAAGGGGGTTTTTAAAAAGGTAAAAGACGAAAATTCGTCTTGGGTGGGGGGGGAGAATCTGCATGTTCGTGGGGTCAGTTTTCTCATGTGTGCAGATGGATAGGTATACTATTGCTAAATAGATGAATGAAGGTGGGAAATAGTTGAGACATCCTATGTTGAGATGTGGGAGAGAGGTGGAAAGAAATCCTATCTATTGTTTGGCCATTTCATGAGCTACTTACACAGATACAAAAACACAAGCTCGCTGGAATGAAAATCACTCTGGCGGTAGAGATAGCGCAGGCATCTACAACATGTCACCACAACTGTGCCAGCTACCATCTTGCTACTGTGCAACCAGTTCTTCAACACACAAGAAGAATTAACACAAATCCTCTGAGAGATGTTGAGATAAGACTCCACAGACATGCGCGCACGCGCGCACACACACACACACACACACACGATAAGAGCATAATGTTCTGGTTCAAAGTAGGAGTGTTGAGACTATGGCATAGTCAAACAAACAGAAGGAGGGAAAAAAACTACAACAGAAAGTGTTGGGATTATAGACTTGCACGCACTCACACAAAAAGATAGGATAGACAAAAAAACCACAAGGTCATGAGTACCAAAAAGAAAGGGAAAGGACAGAGAGAAAAAAAAACAAGAGAAGGGAGTAAGATGGAAAACCTCAACAATACTGAATGTTTAGATGATGCCCAGCATCACACAGGAAAAAGGGGGAAGTGAAGATGAGAGAGGAGCCAGCTGGTGTGGACTCTGTTATGTAAGTGTTCCTGTGAGCCAGAGTGCAGCAGATCAACACTTTCCCTGCTGCGTGACAATAGCCCAGTCTGACATGGGGTTGGTTTCCAATAAACAGTCCCATTTTAAATCCAGTTTAAAGTTGATCAAATAAGCAGGTTTGTTAAGCTGAGAGTACACTTTTATCTTCTCTCCTTTTAGAACTAGCAAAAGGCAAAGTACAAAACAATACCAAATAAGTAAACTAACAAAGGCAGAGGTTTGGATCTTTGAATGTCAAACTTTGATTTTCTGTTCGTTAATAATTGTTATAGGACTGCAGCAAATCCTCACATTGGAGAAACTGGAACTAGAGAATGTTTGGCATTTGTGCTTAAAAAATGACTAACCAATCAAAATAGGTGTCCTTTAATTGTGTCAATCTAATACTTGTTTCAGTTCAGATTTATAACCTTTATTACTTAAAACTGTTAAAAGCAGAACCAATACAGATTTGATAAGCGGATACGATACTAGATTCACTTTCAGTTATACACTATTGAGCTCCAAACATAGACAGCACACTAAGCTTTGTAGAATTCCCAATCAGCTAATACAGGCTAAAACACACATTAGGGCTCTCTATATTAAGAAATATAGGCCTATAAAACTGAAAACATTCAAAGGTCATAGGTATGTTTTCTCTCTACCGTGTAAGTGTTGTGGCTTTGACCTTTTCACCCCTTCCTTCTGGTGTTCATGGTATTCTTAGAAATGTAAGCTTATGAAAAATGAGACAAGAAGTAGCTGAAAGGATTTGAGTACACAACAATATTGCATTTGGTAACAAAGTACGGTAAGCTACCCCCACACACACACACGCACACTCCGAATCATGATGACAAGGGAAAGACCTATTATACCATTATGTCTAGGAGGATTTGTGACCTGGCTGTGACTGGCCCTGGTGTGTTTTTGTTTTGATTACTGCAGATGGAGTGCAGTAGAGTAGCGTGCCACAGCAGGGCTCCAGCGCACCCCGCAGTACAAACCAATATTATAACAGCTTCTCCTATTCAAATGCACACACACGCACAAATACGCACTCTGATTCCGGAGCACTCCCTTTACCAAATCCCTCTTCCAAACGCAGGCCTGACACCACACACTGCTGGAGTCTGCTGTCCCGGATCAGGTTCCCATAAAAATATCACATGGAATGTTCCTTTTTTTTTTTTTTTCCCTCAATGATTCTTAGGAGTTCGCAGTCTGCGAGTGGCGGTAAAATCAGTTCCAGACACAGAGGGAGACGGACGGGAAGGGATTATTTTTTTCGGCACACATAGACGCACTTGTGAGCGCGCACACCCACACTACACACATGCAAAATGAAAACCACATCATTTCAAGGAAGTCCTCTTTATGGCTTGCTTCATGGTGTCATGGCCTAAAACTAGATGAAACAGAGGGGGAGAAAGCAGGCTCACTGACAGGGCTGACAATGAGCAGGTCTACTAGCGCCAGATGATTCATGGCACCAAGACATGTTGAAACCTCGACAACATTCAAAAAAACAGATTCATAACGCCAAGGTGCAGCTGGTTCAGGTAAGTGCACCTGTTCAGCTTAATAAACACACCCATAAAGCAGGGGGGAAGTGTGGAAGACTGCAGGTGCCAGTCTCTCTTTATAAATATCTTCCCCAACTGATAATGCTGATAATGACTTCACACTCTTGACTTTCATTTCTGCATGGACGTTAAAACATGAAGATGGAGAAGACAATTTTACCCTGCACTCACGGTCTTGGCCATATGCGGTTCATACACTCACACACAGTGAAAACCAAGGGCTTTTGGTTACACTTTCACCCTCAACATGTCAGAAAAGGTGAGTTATGAGCAAAGCCTGCACACCAAGGCCACATTCACAACAGCTAAATCAAACACAGAAGCTGCCTGCACTGTCTAACGGTCTTCTGCAACCTTGGACAGACTCACCTCTTCTTCCTGGTGACGATAAGGACGTCATTGAAAAGGAAGAAATAGACCTGTTGCCGTGACATTCGCTTGAGGAAGATGCCGTTGTCCTCCACAAACGCAGTCAGCTCTCCTCTCTTTACCATCCACCTGGAGGATGAGACCAGGGGGAAAGGCTGGAGGAATAAGAAGAAAGAGAATGTGATTAAAAGGAAAAATAAATACATCTAACTGAATAAAGTATTTTAAAATGTCTGTAATTTTGGTGCTGTCAGAAAATGCTAAACCACAATTTGTGTGTGTATGTGTGAACAGCTGGCTATGCAGACTGAGAATATGTTCGCTAGACATCTGCGAATCCCAAATGTGCCAACAGCTATTTCCCACACTACTTAGACACACTTGAGCCTGCCAAGCCTTGTGTGCATTATGCGTATAGATACTCGCCAAGTGAGTGACGGTAGTGTATACTCTTTGTATTGCTGTGTCTGCATGCGTGTACATGTGCATAACTGCATAAGCTCATCTTTTAAATACTTAATAAATACACTTTCAAAGGAAGTTTGACATTTTGGGAAATACAGTTATTTGCTTTATTGCAAAGAGCTAGATGTGAAGATCAGTACCACTTGGCAGACACAAAGCTACAGCCAGCAGCCGGTTAGCTTAGCTTAGCATAAAGACTGGAAACAGGGGAAAAGAGCTAGCACGGCGCTAGGTCTGTATTAATTGCTCTGTTGTCGGTTTATTTAATTTATTTAGTTATTTAGTTTGTCTCTTGTTGCAGTGATTTATTTTGTTTTCATCCTTTATTTTTAAACATTTATATATAATTTTTTATCAGCTTTCATGTATGTGTTGTGTACTTGACGAAATATGTACTTTTTGTTGTTGTTGAATAAATAAAAAAATTAAATTAAAAACCAAAAACATGGACCCACTCAAAAAGAATCTGCTCCACAGGGCTACTGAAGGTCAAAAACTCCACAGGATATCATTAATTAGTGAGCTTTAGTTGTGCTGGTAGGCAGATTTTGTTACCTGTAAACAGCCAGACTAGCTGTTTCCAGTCTTTATGCTATGCTTAGCTAACAGGCTGCTGGCTGTAGCTTCATATACAAGGACACATGTGTGAGTGGTATCAATCTTCTCATCTAACGCTCAGTGAGAAAGCGAATAATAATAATTTCCCAAAATATCAAACTATTACTTTAAGCTTGTTCATGTCAGTTGTTAGATGCAATCTTGTTTTCAAAAGAAATACTATCCAAGATGCAAGTGTGTAACAATTTGACATATTTTACGCCATTGTCCATACCTTGATCTTGAATTCCAGCTGAGAGTTGATGGTATACATCATCTCTGTTCTCTCCATTGTGCGAGCTCCTTCATTACACTTTCTTACCACCTGCTCACACACGCGTGCACACACACACACACACACACACACACACACACACACACACACATAGTGTTAATCACAATGTACTTGTATCCATTTATCATAAAATACTTGCATGCTATGATGATAGTTAAAGCATTCCTGACTGATACTGTACTCAAGTACAAGAAGTGCTGAAAATTAGCTGTTTGTGTTTTCAGAAAATTCTTCATCAAAATACAACATTAAAGAGGAGTTGATCCCAGTCTAATACTAGGCATAGCATCTCTATAGCAACATATAATAGATATGCAGGAAGGCGAAAATTTGTGGAAATATAAAAACATAACATCCAGAATGTGTGTGTACAACATTTCTGATCAACTCCTTAGACCTACGCACCTTGCTGACTGCTTGTAAAGCCTTCTTACACTCTTCATATTGTGCTGAGTCTTTAGGTGTCTTCTGACAAATTGTCTGCAACACAGGGAGTCAGGGCTCAAATCAGTTACACAAATTTATAACGTAAACACATTCATGAACAAAAACCCACAACAAGTAATTTCACCCATGCACACCACACTCTATCAAAAACCTAAAGGAAGCTGTGGGAAGGAAGGAATTGAAACTAAACTTTCTCAGGATCCAAAAGCCTCTGAGTGTACAAGCATAAACCCCAGAGTCCCTAGGGAGACACTGGCGGAAGACGGGAGAGAGGGGGATGAAAGTAGAGCAAGAGGAAGAGAGGGAGGCACAGAAGGGACAGAATAATGTGGTGCCAAAGGAAGCATGAAACTGAAGAAGAAAAAAACATTAAAAGGGCAGTATGAATAAACAAACTGTTGTGCAAGAGTCAAAGTCTTGTAATTCCAAAGCTCATGCCACTGTATGTCTACAATGCACTCACATCCATGAGCAGGGGCAGGCGAGTGATCCTCTGCATGGGCAGGATGAGGAAAGAGATCATGGGGAGGTTCCTGCAGTCTGGGTGGCCCTCAATCCTGGTCAGCACCTCCTTAAAAGCTGGATTCTTGGACCTGCAAGAGAGGAGGGAGGGAGACTGGGTGTTCAGAAAGAGGAGGAACTGATGATACACTGAGAGAAAGAGGAAATAATGAGCGAGAGGTAGTGAAAACTCCCTGGTTTCAGAACAGTCATGTTTGGATCAAATCCATGAGAGATATGATAAGAACAACAGATGTTCTGTTTGTGTGTGTTCGCTCGGTCACTCACACCAGCCTCTGCAGGGTTCTCTGCTGGTAGACCTCATTGGAGCAGTATGTGACGTAGGGATCAAAGTTGGACTGAGCGTGCTTGCAAACAATGTCACTGATGTCATCGATAACTATGTTCTGTTGGTGTCTTTCCTCCAATTCCTTAAAGAACCTGAACACAGGATGAATACGGGTTAGTATGTCAGGGATTCATACCATACATGGCAGCAGGTTGAGTCAGAAGCATCAAATCATGAGTCATGCCACACTGGGGAAAATATAGGACACAATGACAGATACAAAGTCAGGAAGCACCACCAACACCTTTCGTCCAAACCTGCTGTAGGATCACAAAAGAGGAACTCCCTGTCTCTTAAAATAGACATAGCCTACCATTAACCATAACACAGAGGCTTTTCCTCTTCCTGAGCACCACCAGATGGCCGGTTTAACGACACGCCACATGGCCAGCTTCAAGAGAATAAGTGTTTTTTCATGCATGATCCAAGGTGACAAACAGGAAGCTGTCACACAGACACACGACACTGACCTTGACCGGTTGGACCGAGTTTGTGTTCATCTGCAAAAGCACCTCTCTCTAGTGTCCCGACCCATCCCTACCTACTCCACACACAGACTGCGCTATGACCATCTATGGGAAACAATGCTTCTTATGACCATGTAACCTTGTCTCCATGCCTGACCCCGTACTCTTTGAGCTATACCCTTTCTAATGAGGGCATGGCTGCACAGGGTAACAGAAAGCGCGCACACACACACACACACGTTGCCCTGTGCTCTGGCCCATGTCCTAAAGGTGTATTGAGGAATTTAACAGGTCAAGGCTGCGCTCCCTCCTGGGGCAAAAGGGAAGAGGACAAGGGAGGGGAGTTAAATCAGGGTGACGAGAAAAAAAAGGAAATGCCCAAAATTACGCTGCTGACCAAGAATTATAAATGAAAATGAAAGAGTTCTAGCATTAGAAGAAAACAAAATTCATCAGCCTTCAGGGATATGCTCCCTGTCGCAGTTTGCCTCTGTGTTACAGTATGTTGTTGCGATTACAGAGTATGTTATGGCTACTATGGTTATGTTACTACACAGGAGCCTGCAGGTGGAGTGATATTTATGCTATTTTCTTTGAAAGGCTAAACTCAAAGCCTGACTATCTGTTCCAAGTAAAACATCTTGTTTAACCAGTGCAACAAGCCAATTTTTATCTTAAGATGTCCCTCCGTCTCTCTGCCCTGCATTCTCCTCCCTTGAGCTATGCACGTCTTAGTATGTAGGTGGGGAGGGTATCACATTGGATTAATGTGTGTGGCCTGTGTATAGGAATGAGAAAGGGAAGTGAGACGGGGTACAGCACGTCTGAACGCTGCGTAATTAAACGTACAAATCGGGTACATGTCAATCCACATATGCATAATAAGTTGCAGAAAGTGAGGAGTAATAGAATCTAGAATTATGATAATGGAGGTAAGTCAAATGTTCTAGATAGTATACTGTATGCAATGGTGAAATCTTTCTGTCTTGAGGAGGGGGCTGCAATCCTGACATGGAATCCTTGAGCAAATGTCATGCACAGTTGCACAAGGGAGGCAGTGAATGCTCTGCATGTATGCGCACACACACACACACACACACACACACACATCTTCACTATGACAGCCATGATAAACTGAGTAAATTACCAGTAAATTGTCATGCTTACATTTTTCAGCTCTGGGTAAACTTACAGCCTAGGCAACAGAAAGACTAAGGCCAGCTTAACCTCATTTCACGCTTAGATTTATTAACCCAGAGGTTCCAGCACACCCCTGGTTAAGGTGTAACAAGTGAAAATTAGAGCCTGGGGTTAACATATTCAGAGCACTCATTGTATTTGACTTGGCTCTGCTGTTCACATCACAATAATCTGACTGGACATTAAAATGTCACACTGCTTTGGTAATAGCCTGGGTTTACAGTGTGACATTAACACTGGGGTTTTAAGAATAACCCTGAAAACTTGGTAACAACATGCGGTCAGAGTAGGCTCAGTAAACTTGGAGCTAAGGGAGGGAAAGTGTGAAAAGACTGTAAACCTTGGACTAATTGTGGAGGCTCTAGTCCCTTTAGGAGGCTTGTAGACTGACATCAATGCAGCGATAACTTAACAGAAGGACACAAGAGTACTGCCAACAGATTCAGACTCGCTGTTATCATAATGAATACTGACCTGAGAATATTCACACATTGAGCAGTTATAACATAGTTGCACTTGAGGTCATTATCATACTGAATAGTAATCTCATTAAAAAACACACGTAGCACATATGAACCAAACAAAGAACATATGGTGTCAGAAATTCTTCTATAAATCATTTGTAGAAATAATGGAGCGGTATATCCCAGTAATTGCTGAAGCAGCACAGTTTTCATCAGTCTCAACTTTCATGGCCTCTCATGCATGAGTGTTTCCATCAGTTTATGAGATCCTTGGAAGTTTATGGTTACCTGGCCATGGATATCATTATACAGTCCACACGCACGCACTATAAATCCTGATGGACGAGTAAACTTAGAGGGCTCATAGCAGAAAACAGCTTTCTTAAGCATTGAGGAGTGTTCATGTTGATAATGCAAATATAATTAAGCTAAATTGTTCTTTTATTCTTTGATGTTTCACTCAATTTGCCCCTCGCTTCCTCCCAGGCTCTGTTTTCTGTCTATCAGCATGTGACCTCACATACACAGAGAAAACAGCTCAGTGCTGCCTTCCTACAATCCAAATCCAATACAAACTGACTGAAGCTAGAACGTCAGGCTGAAAGAATGACATCAGCCGTACAGTAAATAGTTTTTACAAACACACTTCACATGGAATGAGTGCAGTCTACTAACTGTTAAGTGCTGTTAAATAAGAAAATTACCTAGCTCATTTGCCAAAACCAGAAACCACAAACACTGATAGACCGTTAGGGAACATGTAAGACCAACCGAAAAATACCATGTACCAACAATACAGCATGTAAAAACCAACACAATTACAAGTTTGTGACATAAAATAAGTTCTATAAATTCAATTCAATTCAATTTTATTTATATAGCGCCATATCATAACAACGTTATCTCAGGGCAATTTGTCATAAAGAGCAGGTCTAGACCGACTCCTTATGTGTACAGAGACCCAACAATTCCCACCAAGAGCAAGCACAAGCGACAGTGGCAAGGAAAAACTCCCTTTTAAACAGGCAAACACATAACAATATACACCTGATAATTCTGCCTACACATAACACAGCCACAGACTTACTTTTTGCTAGCCTCACAGACATCAGTGATGTTGGAGAAGAGGTGGTGGTGTTCAGTCTTGGTCATGGCCTCGCTGAGCTCTGCAGAGTTCTTGAACATGCGGATCAGAATCTCCAGACTGTGCAGATACGAGTGCTCCGACGAGATCACCTCAAAAATGGCCTTATGAAGGGCAAGAAAGAGCAACAGGGAAGAGACAGGGGAAACCAAGAGAATGAGGAGGGAGAGGGGACTACTCATGTTTGTGGTTTTTTTCCCCCACAATATTCAGTTTGTGGCTTTGCGGTCTCCTACTAGACCCTGACTCACTCACTTCTCTATGAGATGGGCTCTGTCATGAACGTGCTTGACATACCTGTGCTCTACAATCATGCTTGTAATGCTACTGAACAATACCATGCACATCTAAGCACTTGCATCAATCTGTCAATCAACTGAATGTTTCCACTCATCAGTCTTATCATTCTTAATATGACATGAATTCAGATAAATATTTATTGGAACATTTGTCCTCCTTCCCTTTACAATGCATCTGCTTTAAGAGACCAAATGGACCGCCAAACTCCCCCAGTGCATGTAGCCCACAACTGCATTAGTCTCACTCTGAAGCAAACAAAATTTAAAATATGATTCCTACCTCTTGTTTTTTGCGTTCCTCCTGACTCATCCGGTCAGAGAGACCACTTTTCTTTACCTAAACATAAAACACAATTTGTTAAAAAAAAAAATAAATAAATTAAAAATTCTGAATAACGATTTTAAAGTCATGAAAAGTTTTCAAATACAAAGTCACACTTGTTTAACTACTCTGAGGTTTTTTCATGTCAATGGCCTTTGCATTTATAGCACAGGTGTGTATGTGCATTTGTGCAACTGTTGTCCTCACACACAAGGAAAGGAGCACTTTGCATACCACACTGAATAGAGAGCCAATTAAGTTGTTGTAGAAAATGGGAAAAGAAAGATCTTCACTGAATAAAGAGGCACAGGGAGAGTGCAGAAATAGGAAATTTGTTGTAACCACTCTAATGGTAAAATGTAATTTGGCCGGAAGCATACGGTTTAAAGACAAGTGTATGTGCGTGTTGGTATGTGGCTGCTGAGATTTGGTCTAGAGATATTTGAATAAGATGGAAACAAAGCAATCTTTTGGAATGAACTGGGCGTGGAGTGCTATTGAATTTATCAGCCAGTGGCTTTGTCAAACTGAAGGTAAGGTTGAATAAAAAGCATGTCTCCGTCTCATGTTTCACCAAATATAACCAGCATGACCTGGGGCACATTCACATTACCAGATCACACATGCAGGCAGAAATCCTAAGAGGCCATCTTTCCTTACTTTCACTAGCCTCTCATCCTATTTTGGTATAGAGGTACAAGGAAGTGATACTGCTCCTGGAGGAGCCTTCCTTCTTTCTAGTATGTGCCCTGCAGCCCTCAGCAAACACTGAGAACAAACAAACCTGCAGCAGACCAAATATCCCTTGTGGTTCTTTCTTCCTTTTCCTTTCACACATACATTTATTATTTCTCTTGCTCTTACTTTCTCTTCTGTCAAACCTTCAATACTAGTTAGCACAGCCATCGATATAAAGGCTGTAAGGTTTGAGTGTGCTAGCAACCATGTGCCATGTTGTGCCAACTGAACTTCACCGTGTTTTGCACAAACACAATCAATTAGGTATCATTATCTTAAAACAGATACTTTCTCTTTTTAAGCTTGAATCCATGTTTTCTTATTTGAAGCAAAACAAAACAAACTCCACCTTCTGAAGCTACAGATGGTGATTCCTGGAAATATGAAATGTCTGTGTTGACATTTCTTCATAGCCTAAATGACGTGAGTTGCTACGGTGACAGTAAGAGAAGGGAGGAGGAAAGGCAAGACTCAAACTTGTGTATCTAGTTATTAGCTTCATTGGAAATAAACTTATTTCCTGTCACACCAAGACAATGAAAGTGCCATGCCAGAATTTCCCACAAAATTGAAAGTTGAAGAAGACTCCTGCACTGTTACATCATGTACTGTCTGGCCAAACACATTCACACTAACACATCCACAGCTGTAAAGCAGCTGCGATGGAAGAAGGGAGCTAAGTCCTGGTCAGCCTGATAATGTCGGACTCAGCTCAATTCAAAAACGACCTGAGAAATTGTCTGAATGTTCTCTACTTTGAATCCAATTTCCCATTTATTAGAGTCCCTGTGCAGCAATTTCAGAACTAATCCTAATTGCCTCCATCTATACCCTCGCCTGTTTTTGCTCCTGCACTGTCCCTCCTCAACAAGTAAACAAACAGATGGGAATGTCTAAGTAGAAAACTAAATTAGCTCAATCCCTTCCTCTGTATTCCTCTATCCCTCCATTCCAATCCCTAACTATGTTATGTAATGCAGAGCCACCACACTTCTCTGTAAAGGCAACATTTTAAGCATATTTGCAGTCTGACGAGTGTGTCGAGTTTGCCAACACACTGGCATTAAGCCCAGCAGTGCTTCCAAGACTTCCTGTGGGTCTGGCTAACTGTCTGCCTCCCTGCCCACCCGAGTCCTAGAAGAAATGCTCCTGTACTCCCTGATAAACACAGTGAGGGGCAGAGGAACGCAGAAACAGTGGGAGGATGGGTATGGACTGTGGCCAAACTGGATATGACAGCATTCTTCAGAGCACTAGCATTCCAAGGCTCCACAGCCACAGCACTGAGATTATATTGTAGGTTTGTTTGTGTACTGGATGTAGAGAAAGATGTAAGAATTATGTCTGACCACACTGAGCTGGTTCCAGGAGGTGCGTATTGGTCTGTATTGCACCACGATGCCATTATCGGGTTTGGGTTCTCTCGAATCGGCATCCTCATCTGAGTCATTATGTAAGGCCTTCTCCTGATAGTTCTGGTACAGCTCCTCTTCTGAAACACACATTGTTTTTGGGCAGAAAGATACATCATGTTGAAGTTTTAAATAAAGGAAGATATTATTTGTTTGACAGAGAGACAGAAGGGCAAAAAGAACAGACACTAAAAGATTAAAATGAAGAAAAAAAGTATGGTGAAAACAAAACAGATGGGTGTTTCTCACCCTCACTGTCAAACGTCCGCTGATTGGTCAAAACTTTCTTCTTATCTGGACTCTGGAAGAGAAACGCAACACAAATGTCATGATTTGGAACAACTCTGAGGGACCAAGCAGGCACACACACAAACTTTCAATAAAATAGGCTTGTGTACCTCTGTCACCTGTCCATGACCTGTCCGTGCCCTTTCTTATGACCTCCTTCATTGACCCTTGTCTAATTACAGAGCCACTGTGTATAGTGTGTATGTGTGGGCAGGGTGTCACATTACGTCATGTCTCCCAACAACCACATTAATTGTTTCCTTGTAAGGCCTTGTCCAAACTTCTGCTGCTGCTAAGTTTGTTCCACAATACTCAGCCTGTGTTGAAATTTTACAATTTGGACTTTATCCCCCCAATAGTGAAAAATCTCAATCCCCAACAGTAAATAAAAATAAAAATAAAATGCAATGCCACAGTTCACAGGGTATTTACCGGGCTGTACATGTGCACTGATGGCCGAGTTCAGCAACAGGCATTCACTAGGGATTTGCTTTGCAGATGAATGCTGAAATTGATTTCTTTTGGCATAAATTTCTCTAAAACGTGTTGTATAGAGCCAGTTGGGTATGTTAGTACATAATATTCTATATGAACAACAGAACATCAACCCAAACATGTACAAAATAGCAAAATTCAGAAATTGCTCCTGTTCCCATCACCATCCTGATGTTTTTTTTGTATATTGTGGGAGATTTAAACCCTTTTTTTTCTTCAAGAGCACCAGTATTTGTTTTTTGAGTGCATCCTAACACTCTTTGAACCTACTACTATCTTCTTTGGAATAACAGATTTACCCACCTTGTTTTTCCAGGTGCTTGTAGGCTTTTCTGTCCCAGGGCTTGTAGGCATTGAAATCCTGGGACTGGCATGTTTGGGTGTCCCAGGGCTCGGAGGCTTAGCTGTTCTAGGGACAGTGAGGCTTGGAGTTCCAGGACTTGCTGGGCTGACTGGTGAGGCTGGTTTATCCCCATCTAGCCCTTTGATGACAGGCTGAGACAACCGATAGGCCTTTGGATCTACCGATGGGACCTCTAAGTCTACTCCACTCACAACGGCCCTCCTATAGGATGTACTCCTCAGGCCTCTTCTTAGCATCCCCAGGCTCTCACTTTCCCCATCTGTCCCCTCACCATGGCCCCCTCCTGTAGAAAAGTAGGTTCCTGTTTCCACCATGCTGAGGGCTTTCAACGCACGCTTGGAATGATCCAACCCCAGCAGCCCTGCCAAACCTTGGCTTTGCTGCCCAGAGGGAGGCACCTTGTTCTGCCGAATATCAGATGCTAAACCCTTGGGAATGAGCTGCTGGGTGCCCATCTTCAGGGCAGCTGGGCTGTGGGTGCTGAGGACAATGGATGGAGAGGGAGAGGTAGATGGTGAAAGTGAAGGAGAGGGCGAAGTGGAGGAGATGGAAGAAGAGGAAGAGGCATGCCTGGTGTCCTGTGAGGGGGCAGGCGAGAATGAGGACTGTCTAAGGAGCGCCTGCCCTCTGTCTGCTGGAGATGGGGAGCGTGGGGTTGGGGGGTCTGAGGAGGTAAGGGAAGAGAGGGAAGGGATGCTGGAAGTGGAGCTGTGGGAGGGGGTGGGGGTACGTTGGGCTGGAGGAGAGGGGCTGGATGCGGATGAAAGGGAAGACAGTTCATGGTGGTTGTAGTAGTTGTTGTTGTTGTTAGATGTGCGTGGAGATAGGACAGGAGAGGAACAGTTAAGAGGAACAGCTTCGGGTGAGGGTGAACTCGTCCCAAATGTTATTTGGTCTTTCTGAGAGCTCAGACTGAACGGACTGGACATGTGTTTCTGGGGGTCCTGGAGATGCTTTTCAGGCCACACTGTCACTCCATTACTGGTTTCACAGTCTCCATTACACACTCTATTATCCAGTGAAGCAAATCTGCTATCCTCAGACCTAAATTTGGACAGTGAGAAGAGCCCATTGGACAAGTGCCCGATGCTGATGCTTCGAACAACTCGGGATTTCCTGGAGGGTTTGTGCAGAACGTGCTTCAACACCACAGTGTTCTTGCCCGAACATGGGGGTGTGACCACCAGTCTCTCAGCAGGTTGGCTCAAGGTGAAGGAAGACTTGTTGTCCTCCACAGGGAGATCCGTCGTCATGACCCCATTTATGTGGTAACTGACGGGTCGTGGTTTGGGTTTGCTTGAGTCCTGGGGGTTTTTACAGTTGTCACTGCAGCGTTTCCACAATGGGGTGATGTTTTTATTGGACAGATCCACATCATTGCCAAAATCCATGATCCTAAAGTGTGTGTGTCCTCTTCAATATGTGTGCCCAAACAGGTCACAGCCCTGTAGAAAACTAAACTCACCCCTAAGGGTAAACAAAAGAGAGGAATACCAATCAGTATCAAAGAGCTCACTGCAGTGTCCAAGTTTACTCATTAACAGGGATTCAGTGCGGATAGTGGCAGCTAAACTTAAGAAACACATGAGTGAAAAAGTTGTTGAATTGAGCTAAACAGAAGCCAAGCCAACAAAGACAGCTGATAATCTTTTGTATATGTTCAGTGAGGTGAAATGACCTTATTACAAGCACAAAGCTGACAAGATATTGTTAGCTGTGAGCAAGCACTGTAATATTCCAAAAGGGAAACAATAGTCCGGCAACTTATTTGTTCTTCTGTTTGTGTGTTTCACAAACATCCCTACATAAACAGGCATAAAGCAAGCAATAAAGAGAGAGTTTCTGATTCAGCTGTAGAAGAAAATAGTTTTTCAGTAGGTTAAAAGTGTTCAGGGTCCAGTTTACCTCTAATCAGTCAATCTGCTGCAGAATGCGGTCATTGTAGGCTACCTGCGCTGCCGTGAAACAAACTTCTGTGGCCAAACAACAAAAGTTAATGGGCTTAATCCAGCATGGTATCGAAGCCAAAGTTGGAGCCGCAGAGTAATTTACTGTAAAGTTTGTGATCGACTGGAAACACAGCCGTGAGCGCGTCTGAAACGCTGCTGGCTGAGCTAAGGAGTTTCAATAAGCAGCAGGGGGAGGAGGAAGAGAAGGGGGAGGGGAGGGGGGGAGCTGAACACAAGTGAGAGGCAAAGGACAGCACTCCTAAGTTTACAGGAACTCACCTCCGGTACTAGGCTACTTGAAGCAGTGGATACCAAACTGGAGGGACGCAATTTCATTTTACATTTAGTGTTTAATGAAGTTGCACGATGAGATAAACAAAAATAGTCGTGTTAGTGTCTAGTTAATTGGCCATTCATTGTATTATATTATGTTATGTAGTCTGTGTTAAAAGTCAATTTTAAAACATTATTATAAGTGTTATACTCGCCTGCACAAATACAGCATTAATATTGGGCTACTACATTGACCCGTTGCAGTTGTGCGCCATCGTGTGTTTGGTGGCGTACACAACAGTGAGAAATACTGATTTTAAAAAGAATCGCATGTATTTACTGATTTCACATAAATGTCCCAAAGTAGCTGACTTGTGAGTGCACTGCTAGTCAGTAGGAGTGGAAGTAGTGGCAGAGAATCATAGCACACACACACACACACACACACACACACATCTTTTGGACCCTAATGACAAAACCGCAGCTCTGTGTTCCCCAATTATTTCAATACAGACTTTGTTGTGTCTAATCATGTCTTTATAATAACCTCATACTGCCTGATGCTTTAAGCTCATCTCATATAGTAAGCTATCCATGCAATATCCCCTTTGTCAGTTTGTGACATTTGCAGTTTCTTCTAAAATGTATTGAGTAAGTAGATGATCTAGAAGGATTTACAGTTTTTCATTCCCGCTCCAATAAACATCTGTGTTATGCAATTTGAGGCTGTGGTTAATTCGTGCATCAGTGGGAATTTGAGATTGCGAAATACTGTGTCACAAAATGTTTTTATTAAATCCACACTTATAATAACCCTCTTTTAATTTTGTCATACGACAACGATTAAGCATTCACACGGAACTCCAAAGTACATAGCGACTTTTACAATGTGTTTAACTGGAAATAACTGATACTGACATACTGTGTGTTGTATGGATTGTGTGCTCCACCGCGTGGCTCTTGTGCGCCATTATTTCACCCATTTCACCGCTAAGGGGCGCAATTGTAATGTTTACCAATCACCACTACACACATGAAGGCACAGAGGAGACTTTAGGAACTCGAACATCATTCTGTAAAGTAGGTAATACGTTTAACTTAAGTTCAAATTACTATTCACTGATCACACGTTTTGCTTTCAATGATTGCAGATCAATGACAGACCAAGAAATATCTTCACTATTTTCATAACCATCTGTGAATCATCCTTAGTTATATCAAGTTTTTTAGGCAGACAAAGTGTTGAAGCTGGGTAAATCCTATAGATAGGTAAAGGTAGTTAAAGTTTTTAATTGAGAGTAAAACACAGGTCAGAAACATAATATTTAATGTGTCATCATTTTTTATTCTGTAAATTTTGAAAAACTTAATCATTATAAACATGGCCTTCTTCCTCCTTGATGTTTATCGCTTGTGTATGCAACATTGCCAAATTACTCCCACATAAATCCACAGCAATATTAATGTCATCACCAGAAACGTTAGCACCACTGCATTTATCAGGAAAATTCAAATGAACATCATTATCATAATTATCATCATTAATTACCACACGAATATTTTAGTGCTAGTATTCATCACACAGACCCAGTGTGACTCTTATAGTGTGACAATCCTCATTATATTCTATAGAGGAAGTGCAGCAGCCTATCCTGTTATATTGTTTAAAGGAGCTATATTTTTCCTGGTGTTTTTTGGTTAAAAAAAAAATTTATAGGCTTCCTCTTCCTTCAGACAAGACACTCACCTCCGACTGGAAGGCCAAAATGCAAGCCCCCCTGAGCCAGAGCACATCCACCCTGATGAAGAGCTCCTGAGCGAGACAGTGAATCTCCACGCTGTTACTGTGACTCTTTGTGAGGGGGCAAAAAAACCCAAACTTTCTTTTCATGGATGGCGTAGAACAATGAAAAAAGGAAGATGTAGAAAATCTAAAATTCTATCATTGGTATCTGCTCAATTGAAGCATTAAAACAAGAAAAGGGTTAGCTCAGGCTATAGAGGAAGCATGCTAAGCTCTTATACAGACTGAGCTTATACCTCCAGCTCCTCCAGATCTTTATTTTTCCACACATCAAAGACTGATAAGGTAAGAGCATTAGCTTTGTCTGTGTGGGCTTTTACTTGTCTGAACAAAGTCTGCTTCAAAACAATTTGGAGTAGCAAAGTTGAATAGAATTAAGGTGTGATAGTAGTGACAGGGAACACAAAAGTAATGTGATTAATATGAATAGAAGAAAACGGATCCTAGAAAAGCCATTAATCTCGTAAGTTATTTTCTGATTGCTGTGAAAACTAGGTGGAGGACTGGGTTTTATGTTTTGCTGCAGCCAATCAACAAGAAAAAAAGAGTCAAATTCTGAGAACCAGATTGTACTGAAGAATCTTATTGTCTTCTTGAAACAGTAACTGGGTTGGTGTTTGTGGAGAATGGTGGTGAGCTGTATTGACATATGGGCTTTAATGGCATAATTTTCCACACAATCATGGACTAGATTTTTAAATAAAGCAAACATTCGCTGGAGGGATGAGCTGCTCTGAAAGCAGAATTAAGCATATAAACCTCAGTGGTCAGGGCAGATGAACAAGTTGTTCTGGTTATGTTGTGTTTCTGGAGAAAAAGACAAAGAGTATAGAGGAAAAGGGCTACTATTGTGAACCCTTGCATCCCTCCTACTATCTCAAAAATGCATTTTAGTCATACAAAGGTATCTAGTCTACATATCTAAGTGGGTCTAGTTTCTCTTCAAATGAGTAATCCCAGCTATCTACTGCAGGTATAAACTAGCTACCCTGCTGACACTCTATGAATAGATCTTAAATGAACATGCAGTCCAGTGTTCCCTGCTGGTTGGTTTCCTCTCTAATACAGCTCTGCTGACAACAGTCACTAAGTTCATTAAATTCATCCTAAAGAGAATACTAAGAAAACCAATGAATTGTTGGTAATGTATTCCTTAAAAACTGCAAACTTTCAAGTCAAAAAGAAACAGATTCTGATGCAGATCCTTGTTGAAAGAAAAGAATAAATAAACAAATGCTTAAAAAAAATAAAATGAAAAGAAATATGTATACACAATATGCTTTAATATAGCTTATAGCCTAAATGTATTATACATTGCAGAAAGAAAAGAATATCTTGTTATGCCAAGTGCCAAGGATTACTGCCTTAGCCTCCATTCTTTTGTATTTAAGCTGCTTAACCTGCAGGGTTTAACCTAAAGTGTTCACTGCTGTTGTGTGCATTTGTATTAAACTGTGACCCTGCTGGAAAAACATCTCTGCAGCATCTTTGCTGGAAGTGTTAAGTTTTGAAATCTTTGAAATTTTAGGTTAAAATACCTGTTAGCTATTACTTATTTCAGGATTTTTCTTGTACACAGTTCTCTTGTTTCATTTAAATATTTACAGGAACTGAGATGTCAACAGGTTCAGTTCAGTTGAATTGTATTTATGTAGCAAATCATATCATAACAGAAGTTATCTCAGGGCACTTTTCATATAGAGCAGGTTTAGACAGTACTCTTTATTATATTATTCACAGAGACCCAGCAATTTCCACCATGAGTGAGCATTACAGGTAACCGGTGCACAATTGTTTTAGGATTGTTAAAGGGCCATTTCACCGAAATTACAAAAATAAATAAACAAAAACAAAAACTCTAATCTCTGGTGGTATCCAGGGAGATATTTGTTTCTGATATTTCTGTTTCTGCCCCAGTACAAAAAGGGTGAATGGAATTACATCTGCATTGCTCGCAGTATTTAAAAATAACATATTTAACGGCAAGACCAGTACAGGTAACAGGGTCCTCTGGACTCAGGCCAGGACTGGGGTCAGCTCTAGTACTGGACAGCCTTGGACAAAATGTGCTCATCTGATAAAACTGAATGATAAAAATGTTAGATGAAAACTGAGAGCAAAACACACACCACACCAGCAGAAGAGGGGGAAGAAGCTGAACAAGAAGTCCAAGCTGTGTTTGTGAATAGCTTGGTTGACTGTGGTGTCTGTTTTACTGCTGGGTGTGCAAAGTAATATAATTCAGATATTTCAGTCACAGACAATGGGATAATAGCTGTGTATGTGCAGTCTTGGGAGTCAGGAATGCAGGGGTCAAATGATTCCTCATCATGATGATGGCATGGCAAAACAAATCAATAAAAGGGGAAGCAGGAGAGACAAGAGGTCAAACTGTTTTGTTAGATCAAACTGTGAACAGAAACCCTTTGCAATAAAAAGTCCATTACCTGTCAAACACAAGCTATTTAAATGTATTCTAGGAATAGAAATTCATAGTTGCATGTCGTTTAATACATTTTCATGCAGAGCCTCTGTTGAGTAGCGCCCCCACCCTCTCTCCTCTGTGCATCGTGAGTCACCTGCTCGCATCCTACCTTGCCAGATATGAACATTAAAGCCATAACATAGAGAGATGAGCACAACATTCCTGAGCTTTCTCAATCTTCTGGCATTTAAAAAAAAAGCCCTCCACACACTGACCTTTTCTTAGCATACCTATTGCTTTCTCTCTCTCCTCTTTTTCCTCTGACTCACAGCCCATTGTACTTCTCCTACTCAGCGGTGCTGTTTGCTCGCTGTCCTTGCCTCCCCTCCCCTCCCCTCCCCTCACCCTTCACTGCCACCCACACGTCTCCTCATCCATCCTCTCGGAGAACAATACAGAGGAGAGCTAACGACTGTAATTACCATAGCTATAAGTTGCAATGGCTGAAACAGAAGTGTGTACCAAACAGAAGCTGGAGGAAAAAGCATGTCTAATACACGTATGGATCACATTATGAATGCACAAGCCATATGTTACAAAACTAGGACAACAGCTCTTTATTGTATGTCTGGTGGTGTGAGTGAGTTCTCCTCAGTGTCCCATGTTGATAACAGCTTTGTGCCCCTTCATGCATATACCCACTCACACTATAGGCTTAATGCAGCGGGACCGTCTATGTGCGCAAGTGCATATGGAACCAACACAGAGGGCATCTGCCACACAAACGCATATTTGAACCCAGGCTAATCACCATGGTTACGGGCCTTTTGGCTTGTGCTGATTGGCCCGACGTTATTGTGATGACCCGTGATTGACTCCCCTCTGAGGGTTTTCATTGGCTGTTTGCCCCAGGATGATGATGTCATCATGTGTGGCATGTTGCAGGCGATGTGGCATTGAGACATGCAATGGGCACGGGTGGAGAAAGCAGAATTAGATCAAAGCTGGAGGTGACGGCTGTGTTTATAATTGACTGGAGTTTTAGCTTCTTGACAGTAGAAGTGTAAGACCCAAACGTGCATGATTATCACAGACCTATTAGCTTTTTGTTTGGATCAGATTTCATGATAGATTCGGAGGATGGTTTACAGCATTACCCAGCTAACTGAAATAATATCAGTTCTAACCAGTAGAGGGCATATTTAGAGAGCGAGAAAGAAAGAAAAATATCGACAGAAGTGAGAGAAATATACAAATGCAGATGCTTGAATTTACACTTTATGATGTTTCCTAGGTGTCATTTTCCCCTTTTTTAGTTAGCCATTTCCCTAAAGCCCATATATTCCCACCCCAGCACATTGTCAGGTGAAATCACAAATAAATGTTCACCCATTATAAATACTTTTAACATTTTGCATTTTTCAGCCCACCTCCTCCATGAATAATGACTGTATTTGCATAAAGGCTTCACTGGTTTTATAGTGTATTTAACTGCTTCTGTAGTCAATAAACTAAATAACTAAAGAAAGAAATATAAATTAAGTATAGCCCACTGACTGCACTGTATTTTATGAATGATGATGGTATTAGTATAAGCCCCTGTGGAGCTTATTACCGTCAGTTTTGCAATTTGAAGTACAGTAGGTTTTGACAGTAATCGTGAAAATGGGACTCTATGGAATCTGAAGAAAATATTTCAATATCTCAAGAGGCATGCATAAAGATAGGTACACTCAAAATCTGTAAAAAAAAAAAAAAAAAGCTATTTCTTAAATTAAATGTGCAGAAATGAATGTTCTTCTTTTATAAAAGCACAGATGATGCTGTTTTCATACTTATTTAACTTGGATTAAAGAGCTTAAGTATAAAATAATGTAACAGTGAGTAATAATTTGCATGGACTTAATAATTAAGTTTTAAGCCACGCTAGCGGCTCATGCTAACATGCTCACAATGACAATGCTAACATGCTGATGCTAAGCAGGTATAATGTTTACCATGTTCACCATCTTAATTTAGCATGTTAGCATGCTAATATTTGCTAATTAGCACTAAATACAAAGTACAGCTCAGGCTGATGGGAATGTCATTAGTTTAGCAGCATTTGGTCATTGCTAATTAGCACTAAACACAAAGTACAGCTCAGGCTGATGGGAATGTCATTAGTTTAGCAGCATTTGGTCATAAGCCAAAGTAGGCTACTGGACAAACAGACAGAGATGCAATAGATGTCATGTGTACAGAATAGACAATAAAATTACAGTATGGACAATCATAATGGCAAAATGTAGGGCTGCTATTTTGGCCAGGACACTCCTTGCAGATGAGACTCTTTCCTGGTTAAATAAAGTTATAAATACTGAGTTTATACATTCATGGGTTAAGAGAAGAAATAAAAACAAATAGAAATCCATTCATCTTGCATCAATCCAAATGTATTCCTTTCTGTTAACAAAGAGGAAGAGGTCAATGTACAATAAACAGGATTTCATCAAATGTCATACAGAGACATACTCATATATGCACATAATCACATTCACATACTCTTCATACACACACCAGGAGGACCAACAAACCCCAACTCCAACAGGAAGAGGTGATAGCATCACTTCCTCCCTGATAACTGTGGAGTGGCGTCTGCAGTTGAGTGTGTTGAGTGACTATGGGGAAAGAAATTGTGAATGTGTGTGTATGTGTGTGTGTGTGTGTGTGTGTGTGTGTGTGTGTGTGCGTGTGTGTGTGACAACCCCACTCGCTTTCCACTGCAGTTTCTTCACACTGCTGGACAGACTGAGGGTAATATAGAGCTTCACCAAAACTGCAAAGTGAATATTCTTTTATTGGTTCAGTGTGAAAACTGATTAGCTGATGAATCCTGATATCTCTGCAATATTCCCTCAGCAGAGTTTTGCCTTGCAGCGAATGATTCATCATTGCATTTTAGGCAAATAGCTGCAACAACTGAGACCCATTAGCGATATGTTGGCTGTAATTAGGGATAATGACTTACCTTTGGGATTTGCTACAGCCAAGACACAAGTCCCAAGGTTCGCACCTCTCTGTCTTTCCACTCACAAACACACATAATGCAACAACACACTTACCATTCACATTGCAGCTTCAGTTTGAGTCATCTGATGGCAGAAAGTCTCAGAAGCAAAGCAAAAAGGACAGAATTTGAGATGGAAGGAGGGAGAAGAAGATGCTGCTAATCACATCAGAGAATTTTTATTTGTGGAAGACAAAGTGTGAAAAGAGACAAGAGGAAGCAGGAATGTAGGTGTATTGCAAAGTGATTGTGTGTGTGCGTTTAGATGGGAGGTCGCCAAACAGCGACAGCAATTCGCCCTCAGAGGGCACGAACAAAAACAAATCTTTGTTTAGTTTTCTCACATAGTGCAAACAGACACACAGAGACACACACACAGACACACACAAGCTCAAAACCAGCTGACAGGTAAATCAGGGAAGACATAGTCATGAAACAGATTTTCTCCATACTGCATGATAAGCAATATCTTTGTATTGAAAATAAACAAAGAAACAGCTACACACACACACACACACACACACAAACACAGACACACACAATAGAGGGCCAGATCTCTGTCCCTCTGCAATTAAAGTCTTAGTCATACTGCACCAAAGGCTATTTCAGTCCTCTTCCAGCCCAGTTTCCTCAGCCATCTTCATAGCATGTTTTCTCCCTCTTCCATATTTATTTTTTTCCTCTTTCTGTCTCTTTTGCTCGGTGACAAGGTTGTGAGTCAAAGTCTATTGATGCTGATCATTATTGACGCATGCTACAAGACCAATCTGAACTCACAAAATTGGCTGCAGCTATGAATGCATGTGAGTATATTTTGAGGGACAGGAAAAATTGCTCTTTTCATTCCTGCCACAGCACACACACATTCTCACTGAGAGGCAAAAAATCATCCAGTTTGGCAACTCTCATCTGCTTGACATGAGCACAAACACTACAGTCCTTCTAAATAACTCGAATGTACAGCCATCTCACACACCTCACTGTCCTGTCACTCAGTCATAACACAGAGAGGCTCTCTGAATAGATCCATCCTCTCTCTGTCTCTTGTCAGTCTTCCCTCCCACACTTCTCGCTTGCTGTAGATCCACTGTTCCTGAGCGGCCCAGAATACCGCTGAATGACAGTTCTGTCCAACATGCCACGTCTGCTGCTGACAAATTTGGCAGCATCCCTTTCTCTCTCATCTGTTCACACCGTCTTCCTACGAGGCTAAATTCCAGCCCGTGTGTTTCAGCTGGTTTTCATTCCTCAGAAGATTTTGTTCTTTCTATACACTGACATTGTTGTAAATGTATCATTTATTTCCTGCCATATTTCTGTGTGGGTCTATGTTTCCCATGGTCAAAGTTGCAAAAGCACACACATGTTTTTGTCACATAAACCTTGTGATAATAAAAAAAAAAAAAACTGGGTACAAACAACAGCTGGAGGAGAGACATGACACTCAGCACCATGTCAATGCTTCCCAGCACTTGTGACACATTATGAAAGCAGCGCGGCGGAAATTTTCTCTGTCCTTCTCCAAATGTGATATTCTGGAAATACCCTGCGGGATGTATTGACACAGCACACGCTCTGAGACTGAGGCAGTGGTATGAAGTCACTGTCACATAATCAAAGTCTGCAGGGTGCTGAAGACATCTACAATAAATTATTTAAAATGGCTTTCCTCCACGAAAACAATGATCATCAGGGCATACCAACTGACATCACTGGCAAATGTACGCCCTCCACTGCAGTGTGACTAAAATGATAGAGGGATAGCCTATCTGTGAGGGTGAATGAAATTTTAAGTCAGTGTGGTGAGGAACAGGTAAGAGGGGGTTCTTAAAAGAAGCAGTCTTGGCCATGAGTGAACAAAGACACTGCAGCATGAGCTCATCAGTGAAAGAAGTGAACTCATGTCTTAATCGTTAAAGCGGTAGAACATAAGATTCTGGTTTTGTTTTGGTCAAAAGTAGAGCTTTGCCCCAAATCATTCCCTTGTTCACTGATTCCCTATTTCCTACATAATAAACAGCAAATAGATTAATTGTGAGCTGCAAATTGAGATTTCTGACACTTGTGAATTTTTGCTGTGTGTCGCACTATCAAAGCTAAACCATTGTAATGTGAGATATTCATGCCTCTCAAGGGCTCTCAAGGCTGTTGAATTTTCTCTTTAGCTCCTCAGGTACAAAGGCATATTTTTGATTGCTCTATACCTGACAAAGAGCCCCTGACAATGGGCTTAAAATGTACTTTTCCTAATGTAAGAAAATAGAAATTTTAAAGGGAGCTTTTCAACAGTGTTCTTGTCATTGAGGGGCATAAATCACAATGACAGTGTTTGGGTTGACTAGAAAGATGTGTTTGTGTGTGTGCGTACATGAAATCCACAGGGAGAATTTGGACACAAAAATAAAAAGGTGGAATGAAAATATAGTGCACTATAGCAAACAATTAGGTGATTGTGGACACAGCTAGTGTTAGTGTTTTTGCACTGCATCACCAAGAGATCATTTCTGCAAACACCAATGCTGTCAATTTCACTAGTATTATTGCCTTGTAGTGTTTTCCTCTTGGTCTGTTCAGCCAAGGTGGCTATCACCTTAGATACTAGGTATTTAATTCTTCCGCTATTTGTTCCAAAGAAAGTATATTCACTACTGCCAAAAATACAAAAATGTAAAGTTATATATATATATACATATATATCTCAGACCTTCCTGTTATGTGTTAAAGGGGTACTCCAGCACATTAGTATTGCACACTGGGCAACTTGCAGGAGACAGATTAAAGAGGTGTTCTACCAATTTCAAGCATCAAGATCAGTTTACTCGTAGAGTACAAGTAAACTCAGCCTGTGAAAAGGGTTGTTTGATGTCCTCTGTGGCTTTGGAGGATTTTAGTCAAGTCTGAGAAAATAATCCTAGTGATGTCATCAGGGTTATCTTGAGTTAGGCGTGAGATTGAAATGTTTGACAGAAAACCTGTGTTATCAACTGGGGGCATCAAGTTTGAAAGATGAGGGCGTTTAACTGGCAATGAAAGATGCTACTGAGTAGCATTATGGGAAAATTTAGAGTCCAGGGTGTCTGGACCTTCCCCATACTGGGGACTAAAAATCAGGTTATCTCAGTCTCTGCTGTATCAATTTCAACCTTTTTTTTTTCATTCAAAAGCACCCCCAAGAAAAGGTTAAAATTGATGCGACAGAAGCCAATCATATCCTGATTTTTAGTCACTAGTATGGGTCAAACTCCATACCTCCAGTTTCCAAGCCTAATCTGAGATAACCTCAGTGACATCATCAGGGTTTTTTTTTCCTCAAACTTGACAAAGTTTGTCCAGCACAGGAAATACATTATTCAATTGTTTTCAGAGGCTGACTAATCCTCCTCATGACGAGTAAACTGATCTTCATGTGTAAAACTGGTGGATATGTAGTCTTAAAGCCCAAGCTGAGATACCCAGGTGATGTCACTTGAGTAATTTCCTCTGCCTCAACAAAACTCCTCCAGAGCCACAGTGGGCATTATACAACTGTCTGTGCAGTACTCCCAGTTGGTAAATTGACTTTGACATGTAAAATTAGTGGAGTGGCTCTTTGATAACCCATTATTTTATATCTGAAAGCAACAGCAACAAAATCTACATTTATTGATAAGTAAATGTCATAGATTATCACATTCATTATCATCTTTGTCCAGGTACTTGCATATGCCCCACCTTGTTTTATGTCAGTCATATAATGAGTTGTGCCATAATGGAGATTCCTGCTCTTCTTTTCAGAACAATGTAAAATCTCTGCTGACTGACACTTTACACGCCCACTGAGTAGAGACAGACGAAGGGAAGCAGAAAACAACAATTTAGTCTAGATAGATAGATAGATAGATAGATAGATAGATAGATAGATAGATAGATAGATAGATAGATAGATAGATAGATAGATGGCTTTTAACTGTCATGTTGCTCCAAGCAACAGTCTTTCTCATCTTTATTTTTGTATTTTTCTTTCACTCTTTTGCAATACGAGATAAAATAAAAAGCCTGAGGGTCCAGAGGACTCTAATCTATTTTTCCTGCACCTACACACTGTGAGTCATCTATCCACACTCAGCTAACCTCTCCTTTATCTGCCTCTCTGTAAGGATGGCACATTGGAAGAGAGCCTCCTCTCTCAGACGAGCTGTTTCACTGTGACCCCCACAGACTAATGGAGCACTTCACCGTGACACTCTTTCACATCTCAAACGGAATTAGAAAACTGTATGTAAAACAGGTCGCAGGGTTCATTTTGCCTGCTGATGCTCCTGGAATGCAGGTAGTAATGGTTTCAATACACTCAGTGCTCAGTGTTATTCCATATTTCTTAGGTTTGCACATGTGGTGAGGAGAAAGCCTAGAACAAACTGTGTTTATAGCTGTCGACACACACAGCAGATCTAATGTCTCCCACTTGGTTTGTGTGACCATGGTGGGTAATGAAGAAAATGTCTTGAACTGTAATCATCTAATCACCATCACCATACCTCCACTTCTACTACTAGTTTACCTCTTACTATTAGATCATCCAATTTAATTAAACATTTTTTAAAACTTCTCAAGACGAACTTTTATATGTTGTTACTTTTCTTACCTGACATATTTGCTCCTTTATGTTACTTCTGGTTTCAGTCTATTTAAAAATCTCTGTTATTATCCTGTTTGCTTGATGTTTTGTGCTTAATAGTTCTACGGTCAATTTCCAGTTTATTATTATCTAATATTTTGTCCACCCCATTTATATCAATGAGGGTAAATATCTCTCACACAATATTGTTTCAGCACCACTAAGAACAGCCTCCAAAATGGCTGAATGAATGAAAACAGTTTAAACAAAAACTGACCATTATAACCTTCATGAAGTGAGGATTTATTGCAGGACTGTTGTACTAGACTGCATTCCTTTAAGCTAGGTGTACCTAATAAATTGGCAACTGAGTGTATAGTGAAACACTTTCCTTTACAAAAAATGTGAAATCCATGTTTTCCAAAAAGCACATGACTACATGTAATTGTAAATGTATCACCCTTAACAGTAGATGTGAAGTTCTTGTTTTCACTTGTGACTTGTTACATTTCACACATGAAATATGTGAAAATCACATGAGGCTATATCATTAATAATACACAACACAGCACTTGAACCCAGTGACTTGGATAGAAAACAAAGCTAGGTCAGTGTGTTTGTGGGTCTGCAACAGGGCCGTCATTCACCAGAATACAATAGTGCCAGCTAGTACAGTCGCCCCACTGTCCCGTCTGGTGGCCAAATGGCAGAATGCAGACTGACCTACAGTATGGCTCCTCTCTCTTCACTCTTTTTTTGGGGCAGACACACTCATTCACACAGAGCACAAGAGACCACTCAGTCCACGAGTGAGAAGAAGCATTCATTGAGGGAAAAAGTGAATTTGGGAAAGCATTTGGTCGGTGTTTGACAGGAGGGGAGAGGGCAAACGTTCAAACAAGTGCCGCACACACACATGGACACAAACAGGCATGTATATGACATGGAGTCGCAACATCCCGCCCTGTTTCAGTTTCCTGTTAACGGCCACAATAGTATCTGCCTGCAAGCTGTGCAACCCAACCCTATCTTATCAACTGCAGGCTCAGACACAGCCACAATACTCTGCAGTGTGTGTATGTGTGTGTGTGTGTGTGTGTGTGTGTGTGTGTGTGTGTGTGAGAGAGAGAGAGAGAGAGAGAGAGAGAGAGAGAGAATGTGTGTGTGAGTAAGCGTGTTGATGTGTGTGCCCCAGGAGGCATGGGGAATGAATTCACTTCACAGGAATGCACAGCTGAGTCTGGGTGTTTTTACATCAAAACACCTACTGTATGTTTTTGATAAACGCTCGCTACTTTCTCCTCATTTTTTTCTATTAACTCTTGTGTTTTTTTGACTTCCTTGTTGTTTGGGATCCTGCAGACCCCACGGTTGTGTGTGTAAAATAATAATAACAATTGCAAAATCAACCCTTTTTTTCTTCAAATATTTAATTTTTATAAAATTTTCTCCTGACCTTATTAAAACCCAATATGTAGAAAAATATTAAAGTTGTCACAAACTGGGCTTACACATTTGATGAAATAATGACAGAAAACATTGTTATAACACCATAAGAATATATTTCATGTTCAAGATACTAGGGCCTTGCGTGAACAAACATACATTCCTTTTATTTGCCATTCACAGACAAAGAAATGTGACGTCACTTCTGTTTGGAGTCAGTTAAAGTCCAGAGAGACCTAACTGCCTGTTACTGTGGGAGTTGCGCCCGTGGGAGTTAGCGTGTTGAAAATGTTTCAACTTGAGAGAAAGGTTCGCGTCTATCCTGGATTTTTATGAATCTGTTTCATAAACGTACAGTGATGAGAGGAAAAAGAGAGACTGGAGTGATAAAACAGAAATGAACCAGCGTTTCTTGTGAGTTTTCCACTCGGTCGGTGCTGGACAAAAAACACACACACACACACACACACAGATATTGCGTCGGTTGCTAGCTAGCTTACAGCTAATGTACAGTTGGTACATTGGCTGTTTGGGGCGGATTAACAAATGGTCCAGCAGTCAAATCTGTGCGAATGACACAAGGCGAAAATCAAAAAAACAGTTATAAGCAATTCTCATGAAATTAGGAAAAGTCATGAAATATCAAGGTGATAAAAAATCTCTATCTAGACTTACAGTTTTGTCTTTTTTTTTTTACTATAAGCTATACAAGAATAGCCTATAGCATTTAATTGTTGTCTTTTTGTCCTATATTTCCACTTGAACTGGGATTCTAATCTACTTATTGTCCTCTCCCCATGCATGTATTTCTCTGTCACTGCAGCTGTTACATTCTTAAGAGAACATCTCCATCTTGTCCTGGCTTGAATACTTGCTCTTTACCGCCTACGGTTCTCTGAAAATAGACAAATAACCCGTGGGGAGCCTGAGAGACACATTCAGAGCTCTGCACCTTGAGAAACAGTAAATTGCCATTTGCCAGCTTACCATCGCCTCATCTTGCTCTTAATTCTCCTTCTTACTTTTCCCAAATGTTTTGGATATATGAATGCCAAATAACACCAAATACTGACACTGAAACCTGAAAAAAGAATGACTAGACAGAGAACAAAGACTAGATGTGCTTAAAGCAAAATGTCAAAACAAAAATACCTTCTTCTGTTGTAAGCTGGGTAGACTTGGATTTTGTGCATAAGCCTGGAGCTGGACTTGAGCACAACATCACCTCCTCTACAAGCAAGTCCCGTCCTGAAAAACTATAACAAAACCCTTTTTGATCGCTTGGATCTTAATTGTTACATGCAAAATGTATATGTACGACAGAAGAGATAGGAAATAACAGCAGCTTTTAGGAGTTAAATAGGACGTGAGATAAACATCAGACACCCATTCTCTCATACATGCAAGTACAAGCCAGTGTAAACATACCCTCCCTATCCTCACACAGCACCTGAGTGTCTTTACCAGTCTGCGGTCTTCAAGAAGCCTGTGGCTGAATTATATCACCTATCGTCTACTGACTCATCTACTGACTTTTATTGTTCTCCGAAAATCTCTCACTCACAATCGCACTCCTACTGCAAATCCTCAAACTCTGTCTGGAAAAATAAATATTTAATAATTCATAATATACAGTACAGGCACCATATTCCTGACATTTGCACTTGGGTCCAAAAATTCAAGCCTAATCTTATGTGGCAGCTGCAGTAAATTGAACCATATTACAGTATTACATTACAAATCAAACACAATAATATATACCATATCGTAGGCAGGTTTGTGCTGGTAGATGATACCCACAAATCTCAGTGTAATTATATACTGTACACAGAGCGAGTAGATGGAGATACAACAGACAAGTGCAGACAGCACCAATTAAATGCTGGTTTAAGTGTGTTGTTGTCATGGTGACTAAACTAGTAGGCTACCTCTGAAATTCTGTTTCATATTAAATGCCGTTGCTTTTGTTCCTGTGCCCGTCTCTTTATCCTTTACCTCCCTCTGTGTGTGTCTATCTCTCACACATCCCTGCCTGTATCCGTTCGACTGGCTGAAAAACAGTCAAAACCAGTCCCAGTTAAACAGCTTCCAAATGCCTCGTCTCCTTCTCCGCCCCTGTCTTTGTATGCCCCTTTCCATTTCTCTTCCAGCTGTGCCCTCATCCATGTTACCACGTTCGACAGTTAGCAGACATTGTGGCACAAGATGCAGTGGGGGTGGAGGATTTGTGCCACGGGGGTTTACAATCTGTCTGTCCACACATTTCTAAAGAATACATCATGTTTCATTGTTTACCCTGGTGTTCAGAGACACATAGGTAAATGGTTTTTATGTGATCTGTCTAATCCGAGAGAGGAAGGCTGACCAGAGGAGGCTGTGGGAGCTTTGGAGTACTTTGATTTCAGTGACCTTCCTTTTTTGTGCAATCTGGCTCTGCTGCAAGTCTACACAGGTATAAAACACACACAGGCAGCCACACAGACAGGAACATACAAACATCAAACAAGTTTGAGCTTTTTAACTAAAAAACATTTTTGGTCTGCATAAATTGTTACATTATTGCTGCTTATTAATGCTGTACAGACTTTGCAAATCAATTGCACTTAAAAAATAATTCTGATTCATTATAAGTTGGGTCTTATTTCCATTGTTTTGGCCATAACTTCAGTTACATCATCACAACATCAGTTATGATTCCATTGTACTCACCAAAGTAATTCATGAGATTTAGCAACACAGGAACAACAACAAAGTCTGACAGGGCACGAAACATGAGAGGTCAGACAATCAGACAGATTGTAAACAAACCAACAGTTTAGCCAGAGTTTCTAAACCACAAAGGTAAACGGTAAGTACGGTAAGTCAAAGTTGAACCAGAGGGTTGGTCTGTAAACTGCGATGGATGTTTCCGTTCCTTTGGCTAACCTGTTTGTGTTCATTGCCACATTACACTTCTTTTTAGTGAACAGATCAGATAGAAATTATGCCCAAAACTTCAAAAATAAGACCCCAGTTGTAAAAATAAAAAATAAAAACAGACTTATCCTTGACTTGATTTTCAGCATGATGCATTATGCAACTCAAGCAAGTTTTTAGAACCCGCTAATTGATTTTCATACCATACAGAAATGAAGGAAACCAATGATTGTCTGGGAACAGTTGGCGGAAATACAGTACATACAAACAAAAAAAACAACTTAAAAATGGTTAGCTGTAATCTGTAATCTTAAGTATACCTGGTTTGTAGTAAATGAGCTAAAACATGCAAACCCCTGGTATGGTCCTTTAAATTGTAAAGTTTATTTAATTTCATCAACATATATAGTCAGGGAGAAGGAAGTAGAGAAACTGTGAGAGGGAAAAAAAGAGAAAAAGGAGAGACAGAGCGAGAAAGTACAGCTCTATGAACAGACAAAGTAGGTAGACAAACTTCCATATGGGTAGTTGGATGTGTGGGAAGAAGAAATGAGTTAACTTCTGCGTTATGGCTCAGGAAAGGCCTAATGACTCAAGTAGGCTGGGGGCAAGTTGCTTCGGAGAAAGATGGAAAGCATGAGATGTAGACAAGTACAGGCAGGCAGGTAGAAAGCAAATCAGCCAGAGAGGAGGAGGAAGAGGAGGAGGAAGAGGAGGAAGAGGAGGAGGAGGAGGAGGAGGAGAAAAGACAGCGAGGGGGGTAGAGAGACTGACAGATGAACACAAGACAGGCCTGTTGGGTATTGCTGTTATACAACAACAGACGAGAAGGTGCAGACTAATTACAATGCAAGTACATGATACTGAGGTTGGGCTAATGTGCATGTGTGTCTGTGAGTGTGTGCGTGTGCTGGTGTCTCTGCTGCCTTTGCATGTGGGATTTATCTTTGCCCAGCAGGCAGTGTTGTACCATATGGTCCACAGAGTAGATATTCCTAAAACAACACACATACACACACCACACACACACACACACACACACACACACACACACACACACACAACCACACACACTCAGACACATGCATAAGCTCACACATGAACACGGACATGTGCACATGAAAAAAAAAGTGATGGAGAGGAAGAAGAGGAAGAGAGAGACAGAGAGTCATTGGTGAGAAAGATAAAGCCATCTGCCCATCCTGGATTGCTGAGATCCACAGATCACAAACCAAATAATAATTACACAACAAACTAACACTTTGCTAGCAATGAATTATATTTGCTCACAAATATGCAAAACGTTAGAACTTAAATAAAATCAGACAGGCAGGAGGGAAAGGAGGGGGAGGGAAAATGAGATAACAAAACAATGAACAACTCCTCAAACTTTTTTTCATTTTCCAGACAGGAAGATTGAAGCAGCTGAAAAGATGACAAGATGCCCCTGAGCAGGCCCACCAAGGGGGGTGGGGTGGGGGGTGGGGGGGGTTCGTGTCCACTAAGCCCCCTCAGAGCCCATATGGTCTGGAGGCTTACACACCCTGAGAAGGCAAGCCCAGAGGCTGGATCCATGGACAGGAAGAACAAACAGGAACAAGAGGGGGGGGG
>LKNJ01000947.1:36629-111629 GCA_002120245.1 Maccullochella peelii
CCAATTTATGAGCATTCGGAGATGTGCGCTCATGTGTGACACACTCTAGGAAAGGTGCAATTTGCGTGAGCCCATGTGCATGTGTGTGTTTGGATAGGCATTTGTTTGGCTTCAAGGCTATGGAGGGAGGTTGTGTGAGGAAACTAACTCTACAGGATATGTGACATGGTGGAATTTATGTGCATACGTGTGTCAGGGTAAATAAATAAAGAGCAATAATGACTCTGTGTCATATGATCCGCCTGCACGGTGACACTAATGGCATTAGCCTGAATGAGAGACCTGCATTGTGGCCTCCTCTCGTCCCTCATATCCCTGTGTATTCTCTCCCTCCGTCTCATCCTCTCCTCTGTCATCTCAAGCTTGTCTCCAACACTTTCCCCTCTCTTGCATTCATTTGTTCCATCTTGTTTATTGATTTGTTTTACATTGTTATAGACAGACTTGCAGTGATGATTAGGCCTCCACCTTCTTAATTGGATGACATCTCATTACAGCTGACAATTCACTCACAGTATATCCCAGATATCAATCCATATTATCATGATTGGAGTCAATTCACAGTGTCAAATTGAAAGAGGACCAAGGGAGGAAATTAAGATATTGAAGTTGGGATGCGCTTGTTTAAATAAATCCTGAGAATTCATGAGACTTTGAAGTTTTTGATTGGTTAACTTAGCTTAGTAAAAAGGGTAGAAACAGAGGGAAACAGCTAACCTGGCTCTGTTCAAAGGTAACAAAATTCTTGTTTGTTTAATCTGTACAAAATCCGAAGTGTAAAAGTGAAAGTTAGTCGTTGCTGTGCTGGACTATTTCGTGGCAGGGCACAGTGACTTCCTGGAGTCTCGTCATCATGTGCCCGGCCAAATAATAGTCCGGTAGATGGAAGCTAATCGGCTGCTGGAAGTAGCTTCCTATTTACCATGTAGACATGAGAATGGTATCGATCTTCTCATCAAACACTTGGTAAAAAAGCAAAAAATTGTTTCTCAAAATGTTGAACACTTCCTGTAAAGGATAAACAGGCTAAAAAACCTGGAGGTGCAAGAGCATAAAAAATTACTCTTGCAGCTAGTCGATAACATGTTGGATAGATGGTCCAACAAAAGCTAATGAAGTAAATGAAGAAAAATGTGAGTGAGAGAAGTAAGTGAGGATAGGCTTAGGCATGCCCTGGGGGAGGAAGAGAAGAGTGAGGGGAAATGGAAAAGAGCAGCACAAGGACCGTCACTGAGTCACACAGCAGGACAGGAAGTCTTAGATGGAGACACCCTTCCTTCCTGTCAGCACACTGATCACCAACACTGGACACCATTCAGTCTCACATCACATGAGACATGTGACAAGTATTATGGTGGACAGCACCATGCGCTGTACTTTGTGCAGTTTATATGGAGTTGTACTCAAGGCTATGTGTTGCCCATAGTAACTTATTTTAGTAAAACTGCTGCATCGATTCCAAGACTCTGGCTCCACATGAAACCAGTCCGGGTGCAGTCTTCTCAGGGAACAGTGGGATTTTCCCACCTTCTGTTTTTGATTTCAGTGCCTGTGATAATAGAAAATTGATCTCTGGGGGGTATATATGTATCTATCCTAGTGGAGTTTTCTTTTGGTAAAACCCCACAGGCAGCAGGATTAAGAAACACTGAAATCTCAAAAGCCAGACAGTGAATTTGAGCACACCCATTGATCAGCAAATTACTTTGTAACCAAGCATGGTGTGCCAAAGGCAGAAAGGAGCAGTGAGCTCCGGATTTATGTGCAGCTCCCATCTGTTAACATGCTTTTCAGTTATCTTATTGTGCCTGTAGCCCAGCAAGATATTTGCATATGAGCACAAACAGACTGCAAATATCGTTTTGACACCTTTAAAAAAAAAAAAGAAAAGTGAGCAGGACTGGATGTAATTTTCACAGTCAGACACTGGCTAAGTTAGATCACACCACCCGTCATTTTGTTCAGAGCGTTATTACACGCAGCCGAGTGGGAAGTCCACATCATGTCAGCCTCTGACTTGTAAGTCAGAGTCTGAGATATCAGGAATTTCTGACAGCTACCATATTATCTCAAACTAGCCGCAAAGAAATACAAATGTTTCAACAAACCGCTGGAAAGCCACCATCGCTGGCAGTTACATCTCCATAAAATCCAATATCTATATAAATCTAGCAATATGTTATTGTTTGTTTCTGGTTTCAATTGCCCGCTACAAATAACACAAGAAAACAAGCTAATTTAATATTTGAATCTGATGCGACTCCAAGGCTAGCAGTGGGGGTAACCATCTTGGAATAGAGCGTGATTGCTCCCACATCTGGCTAACAGGAAGTTTTCCTGTTCTTTTTGTTGTACCAACAATACATGCATGTAGTACTGAGCACCATAAAGATACCCTGCAGAGTTATTTTTGGAGCAATTTTTTGATGCACTAGCATGTACGCAAGGACCCACATGTTTGTACACGAGCATGCAGGTGACTATTTCATGCTATTCCAGTGATCAAAAATGGTGGCAATGCCAAGATACGTAGAAATGCACACGCAAAAGGCAGGGATGAAAAAGACTGCTAGCCTATGTGAACAATGCAAGTTTCAAAAATAAAATAATAATGCCTTTGCAAATGTTTTATGAGGACGGAAATGTGTTTGATAGGCCTCAAGTATCAAATAATATAATTTACAGAGAAACACTGAATATAAACATAACTGTTTACAAGAAAACTCCACAGGACATCTTTAAGTATTGCACCAACATGCAACATGTTCTCCAACTAATGACATCAAAATGATGACTTGCAAATCAAATTTTCATAGGTCTAAAGTATACTTTAACACTGCAAAGCAATAGTGTGGGTAACTATAGTGCAGCAGAATCCAGAGCCCAGTGATGTGGGTCAGTAGACTGGAGATTCCCAGTGTCACAGGAGACTTCCTCTTCCACAGCTCCACACAGGATATGAGCAATTTCCTCAGAGCCTTGTCTCTCCAAAATTCCCAGAAATCAATTCAATGTACAGGGTCATATCTAGGGCATCCGCTACATCTTAAAGATAACACGTAATGACAGTTTCATGTATGACTATTATGCTCTTGCAAGTGGGAACAATGAGCAAGTGTACATGCAGGTTATGATTGCACACTGTACCTTGTCAGCACAAAAATATCATAGTGGTTTCAGCAAAAATGAAAGAGACTCATGTGTCACTCATGTCATAATAACCTGGTGTTATGTGTTAACAGTGATTTGGCTGTAGAGGTATGAATGTTTGGTTCTGACTACTGCACTGTCACGTTCACTTCCTGCTGCAGTGTGTTGGTGTGTGAGACAGATACTCTGGCATGCTGGGTGGGGCTCCTGAGTCATTTTACAGGGTAAACTGAGTGAACAGTCAGCTGTGCCACACGCTGATTTGTCCGAGCACACTTCCTGTCAGGACCATATTTGGAAAATGTTTCCGAAAGGTAAATAAACGTGCTCTGACAACTTGGCTTCTACTTGTGTAATTGTATAAAATATTAATAAAGACTGTAAAAAAAGCTACAAGTCAAATTTTTTCACAGTTAATAACTTTTTTTTTACATTTTACAAACTTTCCCAGATGATTTTTTTTTTTTTAATTTTAAGAGCAAAGTTTATCAGAGTGTTACATGCACTGACTGCTTGGAATGTGTTCCCATGAATCCAGATAAGAAACCCATGAGAACAAAAACTAGGCCACAAATTCTGAAGACATTATATTAAGTTTTCCATTTCCAAGGGTAAGGTTGGTTTATTTCCTGGTTGGTTAGCAGACAAAATCCAGGATAATTTGAATTTGTTTTATTTAAAGACAACAAGATGAGTTATTTGAAAATACACCATTACAATAAGAGCCCTTTGGAGGCCAGTGTTTTTTTTGTTTGTTTGTTTTTTTACTGTGTGAATTAGCTGATTTTCTGTTTTTGGTAATGTGATGGTTACAAGAAAGTTATGGACATGGCATTTTGGAATTGTCAAGGCCATTATTACCATATGTTGGGTTGAACATGTGGGAGATATCCTTACTAATTGTATAATAGATCAGAACGAGATGACGAACACATCATCAGAGCTCACATAAATAAGACAGTAAGGCATTAGAGACTGTATCTCTCTCTCTCTCTCTCACACACACAATATATATATATATATATATATATATATATAAACTTCAGCTCTTCTTTTTGTAGTTGCGCTCTCTCACAAGGTTCTTTATCTGCCCCCTGGTTGCTCAGGTTATAAAAGAGATGTTGCATAACCTGCCTCAGGAGAAAAGTTTTATGGTGAATCTGGACTCATAACTGGGGGAAGGAAGGAGGCAGACGGATAGAAACAGAAATGGAGAAAATAACTAAATAATAAACACATAGACAGTAGCTAAAAAGCCTCTTCAGTTCTCGTCCCACCAAGGAAAACACACACCCTAAACTGAAAAGGCACCAAGTGACACATTCCTAGAAAGGCATAACAAATTAAACTGGAAGAAAGACTTAGTGGGAATCACAGAATACGGAGTAATGATGAGAATAGTCAGCAACTCGGTAGAGGGGGAAAAAGATGATGGAATGAGAAAAAGAAATGGGATTGCAAATGGGGGAGGAAGGTGATGGATGTCACGTCATGTTAGTCAGAATGCTGACGTTGCCGTGGTGACAGGAGGGCAACGCTGGAGTGGTGGGAGGCAGTCACATAACCAAGCGTCAGGCCCTGGAAGAGGATGCCACAAACCCTCTTCTGACCACAGATCTACCAGAAGGGGGGATGGTAAGCAAAGGAGGGCAGGAAGATGAAGTTGATTGCAAGTTATGTGTATGTGAAAAAGTTCAACTCTATGTGTTATAGGTTTAGTTTGTTTTACAGCAGGAAGCAGAATAATGTAGTGAGTGAAGACAGATTTCTGTCACCTGAAGGCCAAGGTTCAGGCCCCACTGACATCAAGCATCCTGTCCTGCTGTCCATAGCACGACATTAACTCCCACCAGGAGCCAGTCGCACCAGCTCTTCATAAGTTCAAACTGAGCCTAGTTATAAGAGATAAGAGTTTACTAAGTGGAGATTTACGCATCACTAAATTAAACTGCTTACACCACAGAAACTAGTTCTTACGTAAAGATTAATTGTCAGTAAGTATTTACACCCAGTAGCCGGCAGGGGTAACTGTTGTCAAGATAACTGAACCAACTGACAATGCTAATGTTAGCTTGCTTATATATGACATGTTTAGATTGAAGAGTAACATCTGTTCTACTGAAATGCTGTTTGCTGGTGATGTAAACCAGGAATATTTTTAAGATACATTTAACAAATTTATACCACAACAATACACTTCAAATTACAAAATGGAAGTTCCAATAACATTATCGAGGCTATTTAGCCAAATCATGTCAGGTAGGTTAGCATAATCAGATATATTCCACTGATTCCAAACTGCATAAATACAACTAACTCAGAAGCACACTTCTCTGTACGTATAAAAGAAAAAAATAAGTAATTGTAAAGAACTGGCAGTTAAGTTTGCCCCTGTTTTACACATTACTAATGTCTTTGCTATAACTTAGACATTTCTTAGGTTTTAAAAGGTGCAACCTGATTTAGTAAACCACTAGTCTGAAACTAGCTAGTTTTAAGAATACACAAATATTTTACACACAAACTCAGTTTTTCCAAATAGCTGGTATAACCCAGTCCAGATCCAGAGATGCTGTTTGTTGCTAACTGTGCCCTGAGACGCCCTTGTGGTGGGGGTGGCAGTGGTTAGGGGGTGTGGGTATTATTATATATTTTGTTATCACAAAAATACCTCCCAGGGTATTATCACAACCAATAGTTTAAAACTTCCAACTTTGCTCTTCTGTGGTTTCACCCAAACCTTCCAAAAAACACGCAAATAGCATGGTCAGGTCCAAATGATGTCGTTTTCCCCTCTCTAAATGTGACCTAATGCATCACTTCTAAACATCTGATGCAGACCTATGATCAAACGGCGACACAAACAAACTACAAGGAAACATTCAAGGCCATGCACTTCTTGTAAGTCCTCTGGCAGTGAAGCCTGCCTGTCATTCAAGTGAGAAACCACACCCTAACCTCAGGAGCTACATCTGAAGCCTGCTCTAGAGCAACAGCAGCCAAGGGACTGATACAGTGCCTGACTCACTCAAGCCGAAGGTAACACCATGCTATCAAAGATGTTATTGAAGCTCTTAATACCCTATAAATTTGAGAATTTATCCAGGCAGCTCAAGATACCAATTACATATTTAATTATACCTACAGAAAGATCAAATTGCAGTCTGCAAAGCCCTCCACACACTTAATGACCTGATTTTTTCCCCATCATAATTAAAATACTGATTGTAACTGAGCTCAATTACAAATCAGGTCCTTAAGCATTACTTGTCCTCACTGACACCAGTGAACAAAAGCTATTAATCCACACAGGGGACATGGCGAGTAACTAGTCCTGTCTGACTGGCTCATTTGGCCTAGTTTCCTTTTCAGATCGAGCTCTGGTGCGAACCAAGGCAACTGTGCTATGATTATCTAAAGATGGCATTAAGAGCAGTTGGACTGTGTGCCCAGTGGGATCCATCTTGTGACACAGTGGGGCGGTGTCTGGAGGCCTGTTTAGACAAACCCTGCACTCTCTCTTTCATCTTTTATCTCAGCTGCTCTAATCTCTCTTTATCTACCTTTGTGTTTGTTGTAGTTTTTTGGTGATATTCCTCTCTGGGCCTCTATCAGAGTTTTGATCAGGAATGACAAAACAAGGAAAGATAGAAAACAACAAGAAAAAGCTATTTCCAATCCACAGCAAGGGCAACTGCAAGGCCAAAGCCCTGAAATTAACCATAAAGCACACATAAATACCACTCCTTGTCATATCCCAACTAGCTGCCCCGTTCCATATCTCTTTCAGTTCAGGCTAAAGACATGTCCAGACATTATAGTTGAAGGAATGACAGGAATGAGAGGAATTCCGGGGCATTCCCATCTCGGCACAGTCAGCTCTGAGTGAGAAGGCCACTCCCTGATTTATAGAGAGAGCGCTGAATGAGAAAACTGATGGATGCTCCTTACTCTCAACTGACCCTTGTTATGTTTACTCAGACCAGTAGACACAGCAGAGACAGTTTACACTGTCAAACCAACAGAAAGATACAGCAGCGCTCCAAAACGACTGTAAAAGTTATAACTTTCTCCAGCAAAATCAACATATTTGAAGATCTCTCACAATCTACTGTCAATCGAATGAGATATCACAGTTCAAGGTACAGTTTGGTCAAAGAATATGATATAGTCGCATGGATTAAGTAATGGGTAATAAGGAAACAGGTCTAATGCAGCCCACTGTTCCTGTGAAGGACGTGAGTGATACCTCTGCTGCTTGCGTCTGGACAAAGTCTGTGTGTTGGAATGCTACAGGAATCTAAACTGCAGTGGGTTTGAATGTGCACAACGTAGGTTAACTAAAGTCTGTGTTTGTGTTCATGTGTGAGTGAAAGAGAGAAAAAACAAAGCTCATTCAGCCTTCTACGGGAAGACAAACAAGGAGGGAATGGTTATTCCTGTGTTGTTATGGTAATGCACACTACAAAAAGAAACGACGCTGACACACACTATAAAATTAACAATGCTGCTGCAACTAAATGCAAGCACTGTCACGTGCATTTTTTGTTGAATTGAAGTGTCCTGTAGAAAGGCTAATAGAGTCAAATGGATTTCAGAGAGCCTTAGACAGACACAGTACATAACAGGAACATCTGCCAAGAAAAAAAAAAAAAGAGGCAAAAACCACGCTCTTGAACACAACAGAGACTCAAAAATAGCATGATGACGCTGAGAGAGAAAGAGAAGTCTGTAATTCAGCAAGGAGCCTATATAGTGATTAAGTCCCATGTAAAAAAAAATGCAAACACACACCACCCACTCTCACTGGCTCTGTCGCAACACTTCCTGTCAGAGCAACTGCTTCCAACAGCAAAAAAACCAAAACACCACAGATCTTGCATCCGTGCAGCAAACACACTCTTTTCTTAATCACTGAGAAATCAATATTTAGTTTACTGTAACCAAGGAACGGAAATGATTTATCTCAGGCTGTAAAATATACCTCTACAATTCTCTTTACGCCGCAGAAATTAGCTTTAATCACACTTCCCGTCACGAGGAAAGAAAATATATGTTTGTGGCGACTGAAAGAAAGATGATAAAACGCACTGACACCCTCCTCTCTTACAGTCACCATTCCAGCAGTGGCTGAACTCCCATAGGTCATGAGGCCACCCTGAGCAGCCATACCACAACCCAACCCCCCTTAACCATGGCAACCACATCACATGACCATCTCCCATGACCAGCAACCACTGACAAGCTGGGCAATCTGTAAACATGAACACCACTGATTTCCTGTTGGCTCCAACTGAAACCAATAGATTTTAGTAATAGCCTAATTAAATTCCTTAAAAAAACAACAACACTTCAATTCAAGTATGCAAAAATATGGCTGCAACATGAGGCTGCAATTAAACTCAGAATCACAGAGCCAACACTGGTGCTGAGCTGGGCAAAAATAAATTAATAAATAAAGTGCAGGAAGTGAAACCTTCACCTTCTCGCTCTTTAGAAAGAGAGATAAAATGAAAGAGGAACTCAACAGGCCCCTTTATCTCCAAAGGGCAAATTTTTCTGCTATCAGATGTTTATACCACAGCAATTGCATATAGTGGGGTGTGGAGGGTGTACATTTACAGTATCTGGGGCATAGCTGTAATAACTTCTCCCTGTCATCCACTACCAGTTCAACTATATTATTTTGAGGCAGGGTTCAGCTTCAGCTCTGATCATGTCTAACCACACACACAATCTGTATCAAGGCCTCAGAGGAAACATGCTATTAGCCTTGACTTTACATAGATAGCACGTTTGTAAACGAGCTTGTTGTGGAAGTAAGGATGACCAAAGACCTGCTATAAACTGTCACATAAACTAAAAGCACTTCTGCACAGAACACACTGAAACCGAATATTAAGCAGTAAAGCTGTCATTTTAGCTTTAAGGAGTGAGAAAAATACCCTGAGTGTGTGTACGTGCACATGGTTTTCTACTCACACACAGACAGAATCTGTAAATAATGTAAAGATTGTTGTATTTATACACTAGGGCTGGGCAATAATTCAATACTACAGTTTATCATCGTTGAGTTGAAAAGTATTGGGATGATATGATGGAAACATACTGTGTTATCATTTTGCAAATTCTCATGTCAAAATTAAGGATTTAAAGCAAAATGTAACCTAAACAATTACATAATTAGTTATTTGCACATGTGAAGAGGAGTTTTGTCAAATGAAATGCATAGCAGCAGAACACAGTTCACTGCAATATACACACATTTGATTACATTACATGTGATTTGGCATACATTTACTATATGGTATATGTATCAAAAAAGAGTTGTATTGCCCTGCTTTAATGTACACCACTGTTCGATCGCACCTGTTGAATGCAATATTCACGCTGAATTTCCCCCTCACACAACCCTGTACTCTGAGCTCCCCATGAACCACAGTCACATGGTGCAGGCAAAGCCAAAGAATACATATGATACCATTGCTTACACTGGCTAACAGGCACAGATACCCAGGCCTACACCTGTGCAGCCTGTGCAGGACAGTGAGAGGCACATATGCTCAGACTCATAAGACACACACAGTACATACGATAACACATATACAGTACAGCTTGAAGACTAGCACAGACCAGAACATATCTACTCTCAAAAAGACTGGACTCTTTGTGAAGCTTGTCTTGTGTTTGTTTACTCCCCCCACACCCAAGACATACTGTGGTCGACCAGCCAGCCAGGGCTAGGTAATCCCTGTAGATAAACAGAAGCAGAGCAAGGCCTGCTCAGTCATACTGGTCTCTCCACATCACATCACACCACTACACCTACACACACACACTGCACGCAGGCTGAAGTTCTGGGCTGAAACACTACTACACCCACACAGTTAAAAGAGACATATCTCTGGAGCTGCATAGCCTGGCCTCGACTATTTATGCATGTGAGCATGATGAGCAGATCGACGTGCTTTCATCTTGATTATATGTTGTTGATGAATACGGCTAAGGTTTATCAAAGAGGCAAGGCTTGACAAATCTCATCAGGTACTTTACAATTATCTTTACACAAATTCCTGCTCTAATAGTCTGAAAATAACCGTGCTTAGATTACCAGTGTCACGTAAACACAAACTAAGAGGTGAGTTACTCATCTCTTTATCACACTAGTCATACCATGTATACACCTTGGTCTGTTTTCTTTCAGCTTTTGATTTTACACATGCATCACAGCGGTTTCAGCCTTAACCACACGGAAGGTTTTGTGCATGGCCAAAGCATGGTTAGGCAGTGGTAGAAAAATAAAACTAGATTTTTGGGGCAACAGCCAAATGACTTTCATGTTATAACTAACCCTGCATGCAAAAAAAAGCTTACATTAAGGTGCCCAGTAAATTTGTCAACAAACACATTGCATTTTCCTATTTCCTGTTAACCTGTAGCCTACCACACATCATCAACTATCAAACACCTCATGTACGTTTTGGTTTTGGGGGAAGTCTGGTTACTGAAAATTATACACACAACTAAAAATTTACTTTTTGAACTACTGTACTACTGAGGGTATTTGTAGTAACCCAGTTATTTGTGTGTATTCAAACATACTAAGCTGGTGTTTAAGCAATGATAAACTCTTGTCCAAACTGCTCATGACAACTTTGTTTAGGCTCAGCAAACTGGCAATTAGCCACTGTGGTAATACGCTGAAATAAGTAGATGCCAACAAAGAGAAAACACACCCTGGTTTCTTTTTTAAAAAAATGCAATTTGTATTAAAAGTCTTGTTTTTAAAACAGACAGCCCACTGTTAAAAGGCCAATCTGAAATTAAACTTACAATCAGGTTAGATTTGTCAATGGTACATCATCACATTTTCTGTTAAAAACAACAAAATAAACAGAAACAGAATTTGATTTAAGTGGTCTGGAAGGTAAGCGTTTGGTGTTGTTGTCACTTCTAGGGGATTCCAGTACCTGTGCATTTCAAGATATAAGTTTGGCCAGACTAAGCAGACATTGCAAAATGAACACCTTAGACTTCAAAAAGGCCAACGTAAAGCATACAGAAAACCGCCATTCCATTAACAAAAAGCCTATTGTAGTTTTTCTTTTCAGCCTCCACCCCTACGAGATTATCCAGAAGAACAGTTCACTAAATTTTGGATTGCCATGTTGAAGGGTTCTTTTGGTGATACATGTAGGTTGGCACTAAATCTGAACAGCTGATTTGTTTTGGAAAGGCACTCGACACAAGGGCGATCAGGTCACCATCCCCATGTCACTTCAGTTAAGGTCCTCTCACACACTGAAGAGGAGACGAAGGAAAAAAGTGGCACTCATGTGTTGAGGAGCATTGCTCCAAAATGGGTTGGGTAGAGATATCACCCAAATCTTTACCCACCCCAGACTGTGCAGTTATTTAGCAAAATATACTCGTATCTCTCTATCTTTCTTATACAGAAATATCCATTTATGAGTGTCTCTAAGTGTTGCCCTCCATATCTTTTCCATTGGGGTTTAGTTCCAGTTGTGAGTACAGTTGGAACTGGCGAGGAGGGGGGTGTTGCTGAAACTCTGGATCTGACACCGTGGTGACATCAATGGTGGACACTGATCGTGCAGCAAAGATACTCCAACCCAGCAGAATTCCTGAAGAGTGGACCCCTCCCTCTGTTTCTGTTGCTCCCCTCCTCCTCCTCTCGTCCCCCTGCAGCATTCCTCCCTGTATTTTCCTCCAAGGCCAGGGTGAGACACGAAGAAGAGCTCAACAGTACACACTTGCTGCAACACACTGCCACAAACAAGAGATAAAAAAGAGGCACGAATGAACTACAACAACTTCTGACAAAAGACAAAGAAAAATAAGCTGTTTTTACATCTCATTTTGGGCTTGGCTCAACAAAAACCAACTTGCTGATGACCCCAGAATGTAGGCCATACAAGAACACAGGAATCTCCTGACTCCTGTTAACCTAATTCTGGAAAATACCATTTGAGCAGTTGTTGAATAACTCCAGACTGTAAGTGTACAGATTCAACCACTAACTTTGTTAATCTAATTAAGTCTGCCATAGTGTGCCCCTGCAGTTCTGCAAATGAGCCTGACACTTCCCCAATCTGCTTAGCAAAACAATGGACTGCAAGTGTCCTACTGTAGGTTCTCAGTGAAAACTAACACTAAGCTCATATTAACGAGAACTGACAATAAACTACAAAATAAATAAATAAATAAAGGCTAAACTTTAAAATGAAGCCAAGTTGAGCATACATCCGGTATTTTGCTGTTCACTATTCTATACTTATATGGACATGTGCTAAGAAAGGATTACATGTTTATAATAAGTACTGGTCACATAGTGTCACTTAATAAAACTATCACTTATGTCAGCTTTACATTTACAATGTATGGTGTCTCAACTTACCATTGCAAACTTAAAACGGAGCAAAGAATAAAACTTTATGGTTGTCCTTTTTCTTAAAGAATGACACAAGACGAGCAGCACTGGTCGTCGCCATTTGGTGTTGAGGCATAGTTCATTTGTCGGACTATCTCTGCAAACAGTTCGTCCACCGAGGTTTTATTTTTGGCTGAAGTTTCCATAAACGGGCAGTTCCACTCGTCCGCCAGTGCCTTCCCCTCACCGGACGAGACCTCCCTTTCCCCCTCCAGGTCCACTTTGTTTCCAACCAGAATCATCGGCACTCTCTCGTACCTTTTCACTCGAATGATCTGATCCCTCATCGGTTTGATATCCTGGAAGCTCTGCTGGTTCACCAGGCTGTAGACCAGGATGAAGCCCTGCCCGTTTTTGATGTATAGGTCTCGCATGGAGGCGAACTGCTCCGTCCCCGCCGTGTCCAGGATCTCCAGGACGGACGGAGAGGAGTCCACCTCGATCTCCTTCCTGTAGAAATCCTCTATCGTGGGGTCGTATTTCTCTATGAAAGATCCCGTCACGAACTGGACGGTTAATGCGGATTTACCGACCCCTCCGGACCCGAGAACCACTACTTTGTACTCTCTCATGGTTCCCACAACAGCCGACAGTCCTGCTTCCTCTCCGCTGTGAGCCCGCTAGCCGCCCTGCTGGGTTTCAAACCGCTCACCGTTGCGCCTCCGAGAGCAGTTTTGTACGGACTCCGGTCGGCGGATACGGGGCGTGGCCGTCAACTATCGCCGTTCAGGAGGTAAATACGGTTGTTTTAGACCCTCGCTCAGCATCTGTATTGTGGCATGTTGAGTTCCCGACGACAGTCTACCCGGTTCTTGAGCAAGCTTCCCCCGTTTTCGTTCAAGTAGCCACCGTGCGCCCGTTGCTGTCTTTGGCAGAGTCAAGTCAACCGTGACGGAAACCTACTACTTCCTTTAGTAGCTTTCAAAATAAAAGTGTAATGACCCAACGTGTCCTGAAAAATCAATCCAGTTACGGTTTCACTACTAGTTAAACAAAACAATTCAGAAACTATTTTGTTAAAATTGCTGTTGTTCTATGCATTGTTGTCGCTAATTTATTATTTCAATGTAATAATTATACCCTCCTGGAAGTGAGCTATTTGGTTTCCGATGTAGTTCTTGCTAACTCTAGTTAACTTGACGCCGCTCCCTGCCCACACTCAGCACGCAGTCTGCGTAACTCGTCACTCAAATACTCTCTAGCAGTGTTTAGTTAAAGGTGCAGTGCGGCTGTTATCGCAAAGTCAGTGCGGTTGCTACCTTCGAAGTACCCACGCAGACCTGCCACACCTTAGTTTCGACATTACTGATCCTTGGGCTTACTACTGCTTGACTCATTCTCACACAGTTTACTGGAAAGGGCTATCTACTGCGATTTCCGCTGTCAGCTTATTGCTTAACCCTCAAATGCAATGTGTGTCTGAGGTTTTCTTCACCTCTTGAACCCTGGGTTCATCACGAGTTTCAATATTTCCAAAGATATCAAATAAGTCAAACTGAATTAGCCAACAAAGAAGTGCATAAATTGATAAAAACTAATATTATATTTATGATAATATTTACAAATATATGGGGAAAACCAAGCTTTGAGATGTGGATTTTCACCAATGTAATGTAGCCTACATGCTGGTCCAAAATATCAGCAAATCTGAATGACATAACAAGAACAGCGAAGAGAAGAAGTGACTCACATCAACAATTCTGTGAAGCATGACCCCACATGTGACGCATTATAGGGCTTTTGTCTTGCATGTCCCAATACTCCTGTGCTTATTTTGTTTTCTTGATGCTACTCAGAATCAGATTCATCTCAATTTCCTTGTTCACTGACTTGCTCCATTGAGCCTCTTTTCTGTACTTAGTCAGATCAATATCTGCACCACACTCAGACCTACTAGGAGGAAAAGTTGTTTGTTCTCTTGGTTGTTTCTCAAACTTTTCTGAATGTGGAAGTTATCCGTGACTCATGACTTGTGGTGTATTCTTTAATCCAAGAGGAAACCACGTGATACGCTTGTAATAAAGTCAATTATTTAAGTCATCACATTTCTCTGTTTGTGGGTGCACGTGGGTGTGTATAAGCTCATCATAATGTCCTCTTGCAAATTGTGAAATAACCACTGTTTCCAATCAATGCCTGCCAGCGCAGCGCAGTGATGATTAAACCACAGTCTTTACCTCATCACCTCAAGGGATGGCTGGGAAAACTCTGCTGGATCAATACAGTTTTAATTCATCCACAAATCACGAACAGTGATACAACACACACTCATGCAGGGCCGTGAATGGAGAAGTAAATCTGTGAGTCAGTATGCATCACTGTGATTGTTGAAGCTCAAAGAATATGTTATAAAGTTCACAAATAAACACAAAAGATTTCCATACACACACACACACACACACACACACACACACAAAGATGGAAGCACATGCAGATGCAAAACACCGGTAGACATTCAGAGGATTTTGCCACAGGCTTGTTTTAGGTGACACCAGGTGAAACGTGGATTGTCCCATCATGTGGGCTTTCAAAGTGCCCTGCAGCCAGCCCCTCCCCAAATCTCATTAAGAAACAACAAGTCAGAGCCTATATGAAGACAATCAGTGCTCTGCCCAGTGGGGAGTGAGGGTAATGTGACCTAAAGCCTTGTGATGTGGATTGTCACATATGTGACAGTGATCACCCTGGATGTAAAACCAGGCCATCCTGTCAGAGAAGAGCAGAGTTTATCTTCACATGCCACTGATAATTAGATAGACATAGATAGACAGGTGAATTCACATCATCAGACTAACAAAGAGCCGGATAATGATGATGTGTGGTCTTTCACACAGTTGTCATGGTGTTTAGGGCTTCTGGCTTGACTGTAACTAGTATGTCAAATGAACAAAGAGACAACATTTACTGGGAAATATTTCACACTGAATAAAAAACTTCCCAGATGTTGGTAAAAACACCTTTCATGTTGGATGAAATACACTTTTTGTTATACCTGCATTTTCTAAACACATAGCTAAGTTTAAGACTCGCAAAGGATATGTTCAGATTTTTCGAGTCTTCTGTATCTTAAAACAATACTCATATGGTCATTCTTTGTGTTACTGTCCCTCCACTGCAGCTCAGCAAGGTGTCTAGTGAAAGTGGACTTTCAGTTAACTTGGAAGAGATCCAAAATTATCTTATCTAAATGTTGAACTTAAGATTGTATTTTTGCATGAAACAAGGATTGGAGATTTTATGCCCTATCTCTTACACTTTACAGCCAGTATGGAGAAGAGGAATGATTACAGCAACATTAAAATAGTTTGCCGGGTGACCTCTTTCAATGTACATGTGGTCATGTGAGTATTTTGTGGTCAATTCAGGGCAGCAGAAACAAGCCGTAAAGACAACGTTGACATATCACCTTTTAAATTAATATGGTGAACTTGTTAGCAAACAGTTGCTTATTTACACATGCAGAAGATAAGAAGCAACATTAGCATTTGTATTTCTGGCCACCTGGCGAATGTAAGTTAGTCTAATATGTAGGCTACTCATCTTTTAACTCTGTTTTTGGTCTCCAACTCCTGAGGGAAATATCTAGATTTTTAGCAGCCAAATGCTCCACTATGTTTACCAGCTAGTTGCTAACTGTCTGTCTGTTTGTGTGGCATTTGATGTGGGGCAGGTAGCACACAGTGAGTTTTTTGGGATGCTAATCACTATTAGCGATGCTAATAAGAGCAGTGAGACTGTGGGCCAGCAAACCAAAAGAATGAGTTTTAAGAAATACTCCATAGAGCTGAGGGGAACTGAAGAGTTAGGGGAAAACTATCTAATAAGCAACATCTACTGTACATACACATAATAATTTAATCCATTGTTGATATAAAAATATTAATTGCAGCATTATGGTTAGGATATGCTAGGGTTAGAGTTTAAAGTGTACAAATTCATAGAACGTTTTTCTTTACGTCTAAGCAATAATGTCAGATGAAAAGAAAAACAGACCATTTAAACATTACAGTGTTCTGCTTTGTTTGCATTGCTAAAACATTCTTAATCCACAGATCTTTTCTTTCCTGATTACAGCTCCTTATAACCTCTACCAAGGGACCTGGGCTCATTGCCCCTCGCCTATAATACAACTTCCATCTCATATCATCCTCAGCATGCTCTTATTGAAATAGCCCAAGGACTGTCCCTGAGTGATCCATTCAGGAAAAGGTGAACATCTACAACAACACAATATGATGTACACAGGCAGGTCTCTAATCCGCACTCCTTGTCCTGCGAGAGTGACAGTAGACTAATTAAAATGTCGGAGACCACTGAGCTAATTAATGACAGAGATAAGTTCAACATTTTCATCCCACAGGGACTCAGAGGCCTTTCAAACAACACGTTTCAGGCTGTACTTTGAAAGAGAAAAAGAGACTTGTGACAAAATGTTATTAACTGGTTTATAGCCTCTTGACCTTGAATTAATGACTCTATTTTCATAGTTTGTATTTCCACTCATCCTCTGTGGCAATGTGTGTGCTTTGATTTATTAATTATTCAGATGGGGGGGACATGCCCATTCATCATTTCAATAGCACAGCATGAATAAAATACTTTCCAAAGCCATCTTGTGATTAGTCTTCACACCTGTAAAGCCACTTTGGCCAGAATGTGTCAGCTCTATCAGGCTTTCCAGGTGTTACTCATGACACATAATGACTAAAATAAAGGCTATGAAGGGATGCTATGTCTAAATCGCTTCATCTTTTTACCTATTCCTGTTACAAAAGTTCACCAAAGATCACCAAAGTTTCTCCTATCACTATGTAGGTTAACTGACTATGACTGAAACTTTAGACCAGGACACAAAACATAGACTGATATGAGAGATGAAGCCAAAGATTTCACAGTGGAATTGCAGAATAGAGCAGTGGTTCCCAGCCTGCAAGATGATAAACAAGATGGTGCATTCATTATGTTTATTTTTTTATGACGTTTGTCTGACGTTTATTGTGAAATACTGGAGAGTTTTACCTCATCCGGACGATAAAAAAACTATTCAAATGAAACAATCTGAGAGAAGAACTCTTGAACTGATAACAACTAAACTTTGCTTTAAAGGGTCACGAGCTAAAAAGGTTGGGAACCACTGGAATAGAGGGAGAGTTCTGCCTCCCTTTTCTGCAGTGAGGGCTTTTGTCCAATGGAGGGCAGCAGACCTACATCCAACTATGTGAGCGCACTGACATTTTGTGCATGACTTCAGATGTTATTGACAACTCAGGTGAGAAAGAGACTCCACACTGAGGTGAGAGTGCAGTGAAATGTGCAGTGTATGTGTCATTTTACACAGAAAATATAGAATTACCATTGGAAAATGTATTTCACATAAGAATTAAACACTAATATGTGATTGTATTTTTATTTGTGTCAGAACATGTTTTATTGGATAAATGTGTAACATAGCTTCACAATTCCCAAAGGGACACAAATATAATGCACAAAAACAGCAAGGAGAGGATTTGCTATTGACATTTTGCTGGAAGAGAATTCAGTATTGTTCAGACTGCAGAAAGAATGAAGACAAAAGGCTGTTGTCCTGCGTCAAACGCCATTATGTCCCCCAACAAAGCCAAACAGTCTGGAGAGAAACTGATACATTGAGAACTGACAACTGAAATGAGAAATGTCAACTGTCGTTGACATTGTGACTTACAACTTTTCAACTGAACTGATTACAAAATGTATTAAAAATCAGAGAGCAAGAGAATACATGATGTAAGACAAGACAGGGAGCAGAAAACAGAAAGAAGTAATACATAGAAAGAAACAGGGTGATACAGAGAGAGTAGACACAGGGTCTTTCATCCAGCCCACAATGCCAGCTTTTCATGTGTGGAATTTGGCCATCATTAATAATACATACAGTTCTATCCAGTTCAGCACAGTTGACTGCTGGGGGTTAAAGTTTCGGATTGAGAGTCACAGAACCATCATCATCACAGAGAAGAGTCTGACATTCTCACTTCCTCACTGAAGCAGATGGGGGAAGTTCATAATAATGAGAAATGCTGCAAGCGTGTGTGTTCTTTTCATGGTTTGGAGCTTGAAGGTTGCCTTGGGAGGCTGCAGCATTTTTGTGAAGTCCTCAGGCAGATGTGAATATTCTTGTCAGAACCAGATGCCATTCTGGGGAACGTGATATCCACGGTTCAGTGTTGTGGCCAAAGAGAAACGACGGAATCCCAGCAGCAATGTAATTACTGCTAACACAATGGGAGCAATTCAGCCATTAAAATAGGAGGTGTGTGTATGTGTATGTGTGTGCGCTCATCCTCTAACCCACCCCACACACCCTCACGCAATCAGTGCTAAATAGGAATTGGAATTGGAAAGGCTCTGAGGTCCACTGGGGTTTCCCGGAAGAACTCGAATAGACACAAATAAAGTCACTGACTTCTCACCTTATAATAGAGGTATAGAAGTTATTGGATGACATTTAGGACATGTCCACACTAATAAGAAAATATTGTTGAAGGAAGTCTGTCCACATGAGCACTTTTAGATTATTTTCTTTGCTGTTCAGTCTATAATGGCAAAATACCATTGAATATCTTTCAATTTCTTCTTTTTCTTTTAGCTTTTGGAAATATGCTTATTTGTTTTGTTGCAGAGAGTCAGATAAAAAGTTCGGTACCACTCTCATGTCTGTGCACTAAATATGAAGCTACATACAGGAAACAATTAAATCTGCTTAGCATAAAGCAGAGGGAAACAGAGGGAAGCCTTTGTTCAAAGGTAAAAATAAATCTCCCTACCAGCACATCTAAAGCTCACTGATTACCACTTTATGTCTCATTTCTTTAATCAGTACTAATACCGAAGTGTAAAAATGAATGAATGAATTATGTGATGGACTATTTCTTGGCTTGGTGCAGTGACTTCCTGGAGTGTTGTCACCACCGTGAGGTTGATATACAACCAGCTGTTTCCCCCTTTTTCCAGTAATTATGCTAAGCTAAGCTAACCGTTTCCTGGCCACCTTCATACTGAATGAAGGGACATGTGAGAGGTATCAATCTTCTCATCTAACTCTCAGCAATAAAGTGTGTTTCCTGAAATGTTGAACTTTTCCTTTAATGGCTGTGAGCAAATCACAAAATAGTATTTACACATAACAATCTTAACTCAAGGTCCACTTTCTAGCCTTTTCAGGAGCGTTTAAATGCATTACATGGTGTTCGTCAGTGGATGTCGTTTGCTGATGTGCTATGATTTTATCCATAGCACTTTTAGGACTTCTCATCCAAGTTGGCTTAAAAGTGATGCATGAAAGTTCATTCTTGACCTTGGAAATAACAGTTTGACGAAATAATCCCAACCCAGGGTCCCCTTACCAGCTTTTTCCAAAGCTTTCAACCTATTCACACATTCCTCATCAAGACTGCGTGAAAATAGTAAATTACCGCTACTATCTAAATGAAAGAATTAAATGAATGGTATTAATAGGATAAGACTTTAATAACATTAACAATCTCTTCATTTTATTCAAGTGTCCCAGCAAGCCATGGCAGTGCTAAAGTGATGCACAATATCAGGACCCTGAAACTGAAGTGGCTAAATGGAATCCAGCCGTCATTCATTTTATTATTTACACGTTAATTCTTATTATTAAAATATTAATAATATTCTTATTATTTACTACGTTCTTCCTACTGTGACATGTCAAAATGTATGTAAAGAGGAACACGTGTCAATTTCAGCACCTGCACTGTGAGATTGACTATATTGGAAATGAAAGTTATGTGATTACAGAGATAGATAAAAGGTTGGTGATGTGCTTATCACACTGAAAGTTCTCGTTTCCCATCCAGACCACAACTGAATCCATTTTGAAGAAGATCAAAAGTATGCACATGACCTTAAACTCACTGTCAGCCCATAAAACCTTGGACTCTAGCCTCTGTGACTCACCATGCAGCCACCCACCGCTGTCCCCAGCTGGATCAATATTCATTTGATCAGTAAGTTCATATAGCGTGAGATCAGCAGGCTGAAGCAACAGGTACTCAGGAAAGGGGTGACTGGCCACAACCAAGGTCTTGTTCAGTGAACCATGCTGATGACCGCTCAATCATGACCACAGTCACTTGGCTAAGTTTAGCAAGGAATCCAGGACAAGTGGATCGACTTACACATACACACACACACACACACACACACACACACACACACATAAGCATACACACACGTATTAACCCAGAGGGGAATCCCAAACAGAGGAAACAAAAGCTGTCTACATACTCAACAAAAACTGTACAGGCATTGGGGAGCAAAATCATTTACAGGCAGTCGGTAACTGTTGTTTGATGCAGTTTTCTCTTAACTGTCAGACTTTTGGTTTCAGTTTCGGGAGTGTAAAAGCGGTTTCCACCTCATTTTAAGCTGTTATGGTCAGCAACGGTAGCTTCACAATTCCTCTTTAATGACCCATAGCCCTTTTTAAAGCACATCACTTCCACTTCATTTTAACTACATCCCCATTTCACTTCTCTCTCTGACACAGCTCACTGAGAGACACACAACCACCTTGCTCTGGAATCTGTTTTTGTCCAGATGGACAAACCCCTCCAGACAAGATATTAACGGGACACCTGTGCAAGGTAAGTGTGTGTGTGGGTTGGTGCATGTGTCTATGTGTTTTGCCATTTTTCACCTCGCCTAACCCAGATCATTAATCATTTGCAGCCATTCAGTAGCCACTACACTCTCACACTGGCACCACTTATAGCCTACACAGACATCTATAAACACACACACACACACACACACACACACACACACACACACTGAACTGCTTGGATTAATAGGGTGAGGCAGCCAAGCAGCACAGGATAATAGAATCCAAACAACAAGGCTGGAGGGGAAGAAAAAAGAGGAAAAGAGAAATAGGAAGGGGAGGGGTCTGGAGAGAGAGCTTGTAGTCACTGGAGGAGGAAGGGCAAGGGGAGGTGAATTTATGGTCGAGAGGGAGAGGTCAGAGGTGAAATTGATAACACAAAGTAGGTGGTGGATGTAAAAAATACAACTTTCATTTTGCCAGGCTGTTTTTGTGTCTTTCTTTGATTAACTCTCACTCTCTAAATGTGTTGTAGGTTTAGAGGGCAAACTGTTTTGTCAGCTATTTTCTTGAGAGGGGAATGCACTCCACTGCTGATCATCTCTTTCTGCTAATGGATGGATGGAAATGTGTGTGCATATGCGGTGTGTGGATGCTTTTGTGTGTGGGATTGTTAATATTTGTGAATGCATTTGTGTGTGTGTGTGTGTGTGTCAGTAGAATTCAAAGAAAGAGAAATGTAAGCAAATCTGATGTTAGATGTGAAATAAAAAAGTGGAAATAGCCTGTGTTTTGTTTCATATTATATAACATTTTCCAATTTTCTAGATGATTTAATTTCTGTACCAGGAAGTTGACAAAATCTTATCTTGACTTGGATTTAATGGGGACTAACAAGACCTTCCCTTGGTACATTTTACACTTTAAACACACCCAAACCAACAGTGCAACAGCAATAAAATAGCTGAGCACCTGAGAGTCACCTGCTAAGCATGCAAGGTGTATCTCTGTCTAATGAGCTAGGAAAACACACCTCCCACGGGAAACTAGATTGTTGATAACACAGCTTTATCTGTGGTGGATCATTAACACTCACTTGCCCGAATATGAAGTACAACACATGAGGTTACAGTGTACAAGAATACTCTGTCAGTGTGCATGTGCAGGAATCTACAGCGCACATACAGTATGGAGAGGGGAAAAGTGACAAAATAATGGAGGCACAGAATTAAAAAGAACTTTGAAGTGATTAACTTTGAAGTAGCTAAATCACAAGTTCAAAGGCAAAGCTAAATGCCAATTAGCACCATGTGTCAGATTTAAAAGAGATTTGCTATCACTGCTTTTTCATGTGAATTTTCAAAACTGCAATTAATTAGATTGTAAAGGCTTTTTAAGCCCTTCACTAATATTTTGAGACTTTATCAGTTTCGTAATGTATAAAATCAGTTTGCATTAAAAGTCTAAGTGGTACCACCATTATAACTTTAAATTTTTACCAGCGGTGGACTCCTCCAGGATGTTTAGCATTTAGCTTAACGTCAGACCCTTCAGAAATGACTTTTCTGATCTATGGTGTAGATAGGTCATGGACACAAAAAGGCTATGCTTCACAGGATGTTATTTTTTTTTCTTATAAAAAAGGATAAAAAATAAACTTGTTGCCATTCCACATGTGTTTCCCAGTCCACTGTGATCTGGAAGTATCAGGAAACATTCTTATTAATTGTCCAATGTCATCAAAAGTTCAAAAGACTGCAGGTGCGGATTCTGACCCTCCGTCCAGCATGTTGCTATTGTGCCAAATTATCAGTGGTGGAAGAAGTACTCAGATCTTTTACTTAAGTAAAAGTAGCATCAAAATATACTTAAAGTACCAAAAGTACACGTGCTCATTATGCAGAATGGGCCATTTCAGAATCATATAATATCACTGGATTATAATTAGTGATGCATTAATGTGTAAGTGTCACTAATGTTGCAGCTGTTAAAGGTGGGTCTAATTTCAGATACTTTACATACTGCTAGGTAGCTTAATCCGTAATAATATATCATCATGTATTAGATGATTTATATTTTGTATTAGTAACCTGAATACTGGTAACTAAAGGCATCAGATAGTAGTGTAGTGTAATAAAACTTAATACTTAAGTACAGTACGTATGTATGTACTTATATACCACCACTTTACAAATTATTAGATATGACTTAACTAAATGCCTGCACAAATATGTGTGATTTACATTATTTAACAAAAATATTTTACATTACCTTCCACATGCAGAAATAAATGTGACAAAAAGACACAAAAAGAACATCTGCTCAGAACTGTATGCTCATAAGAGAAACAGAGCTAGGAAGAGAATTTCAAAATGTTTAGACATGTTTGTGGCTGCACAGCTGCTCATGTAAGAGAATAACATAAACACAAACAACACTTTTAACTCTACAGTCAGGGAGCAGGTAGATGAAATATATGCAGTGCCACAAATGTTTGAGTTTGGAGCAGCAGAGTTTGTACAGTGTACTCTGTGTTGCTGGTGTAATAGGGATGAAATTCAGAAAAAATAAATACATATATTCAATACGTTCCAAAAAAGTCTTTAGACTCCCTATAGGGATCTGCATTTGTGTACATAACACCAAGGTATACAGTAAATCTATATCTTTAAGGTTGTAGCTGAGAACAGAAAGGTCATGTCCTCTGTATTGTTTCTGGAAATCTGGGATTTAATGATCTGAGGAGGAGGTAACATATTACAATTACACACAAATGACAAATTATGGACTTTTAAAGGCTGAATTATTTCTTTTCCTTTTTTTCTTAAATTGACTTAAAATTTGACAGTTTGGAGCAAAAATATTGTCTAAAAATTTCAATAAAATAAAGCCTTTTACTAGAAGAAGTAAGGCTTTAAGATGATGTTTAGATCAGATAGGGACACAAAAATGATTTGACAATTTGGACTCATGACCTCAACATTTATGACCTCAATCCTCAAAAACAATCTTAAAGGCCCTGAAAACTTATTTTCTCAATCAGCTTTTTACTATTAATGATTGAATCCTATGAGATATTTCTGGATTTCTTTTTGACTCCGAGCTTTTCTCCATGGTTTGAAATGGGCGGGGCTTAGTTGGAGAGAGGAAATGCCATGTACTTCTGTGCACCAATCAGGATTTGGAGCAACATTTGAAGTTGAGTTTTTGAGTATTCAACTCTCAATAAATAATAGTGTTTCATTTTTATGCTTTAAGTTTTCAGGGGCTTTAATGTCTTGACTTTGTCTAAACACTGATTCTTTTGGAGGCCATCTTGCAAGAGTCATTCCAGTCTCATGAATGCCCTGCGAAGTCATGCAATGGCATGCAATCGATTCCTAAGCTTCTGGTGGTTTCCTTAAGATCTTCAACAATTTTAAGATAATAATCGACCCATAAACTCTGCTCTCTCTCGCTCCCCCACCTCTCTCTTTGTCTCTCAACTCAACCGGTCGAGGCAGATGACCCCCCCCCCCAGAACCTGGTTCTGCTCGAGGTTTCTGCCTGTTATAAGGGCGCCCACTGTGAGCCAAGTGCTTGCTCATGGTGAAAATTGTTGGGTCTCTGTAAATAATATCATAAAGAGTACGGTCTAGACCTGCTCTATATGAAAAGTGCCCTGAGATATCTTTGATATGATTTCGCGCAATATAAATAAAACTGAATTGAATTGAAGTGAAGAGTTGTTTCATGAACACCTTTCAAGTCAGGTCTAAACAAAAATGAATCTTGGGGTGGGAGATTCATTTCTGGGAGGTTGTAGCACAGGGTGTGTAGAGGTTCATCTCCTAATCTACTGCAGAAACAGAGGTTTATGTCTTCCCCACCACACTGAGCTCCAGACCTGCATGACAGCAAACCAAAAGTGGTGGAGGAGGAGTGAACCTGTGAAGGCGAAAAATGACCTTTCTCCTTACTTAGATGGCATATATGGTTATGTTTGTTCAATATTTTCATTATTCACCTGCTGTATATATAGATATGCCTACACTCCGCTTGTTGCAAAGTTTCCTTTCGCTTTCATACACACAAAACCCACTCTCTGTAACCCCACACTCACTGACACACTGTGAATATGGAGCAGTGAATGTAATCTGCTGGTACATAAACTTTGGTCTTCAGAGATTTATCATCCACCCTGCAGCAGGGCAGCGGGCAGACTGACGGGTTGCCAGCTAATAAAAGCATTGGACTCTCAGTGGAGTGTGAAGCCCACCCTTTACAAGTGTCACAAATTGCAGACAAGCTACAGGCAGAGAGGAGCTCAAAACTAAGGATTTTGTTTCATATTTGTGAAAAATGTCTTTTTTTTTTTTTTTTTTTTTTTAGAGTACAGTCTTTCAGTTAAGCCCTTGGTATTCATTTTTTTCTAACCTAGTTTTGGATGGATCTTGTTTCAGATTTCAAGTACTTCCAGAAACTCTTTTATCTACTTTGTCTTTGGTTTCATGATGGATGGCCCTTGGTCTTATTATATTTCCCTTTGATTTCAGTGTGTATTTGGACATTCAGTACATCCCTTTTATGTGTAGAGAAAAGAGCTCCAGATATTAGACAATAGAGAGATGATATGAATTGAAGCAGAACATGCAGAAGCCTGTGCAGTTAATCATGTGATTGGCCTAAGAAAGGGTTGTTTTTACCTTTCCTTCTCAACAATCTCTCTATTTTACTATTGTGACCTTGATTTTACTTCTTCCATTTGCAACCATTGGGTTAAGTCAAACCACATACTTTCATGTACCCTTTCATTTTTAGTTCTACTCTTTCTTTCTTAGAGCTTCTTTTCTCTTTCTCCTGTAGCTTTTTTATATGCCTACAGCACATTTGGTATCGCCCCAGTTCTCAGCTTCTTGTTCTCACATGTTGCCTTATCTTGTCTCTTCCCTATCCTCCCAAGCAGCAGGCACCCTTTTATTTAACCTCAGTTCATTTCAGAGCTACACTTCCTATCTCATAACTCTTATCAGACAGGCCAGCTCGTCTGCGCTCTGTCTGACAGTGCTCTAGACACCCAGCCGTGTCGGTGTTTCTGCAAAACTGCATCTTTTGGTATCTGTTAAAACGGAAACAGCATCACCTTTACCTTTACTAAATGTATATAGAGTATATTGTATAGAACCTACAGAATGAAATCATTTGAAATTGTGGTCCAACACCAACCAAGCTGAACCACTTTTAGACTTTCAGACATCTTCCTCTCGGTCCAGGTTAAACTGCTTGATCGGATCATTGTGACCCCATTGTACGAAATCAAAGGCATAGGTTGTGGATGGCAGCCAGTAAGCCGATCATTCAAGTTGATCGATGATGATGCCAAAAAGCGGCAGAAAATCGAGAAGAAGCCAGACGGGAGTGGCTGCAGAGATATTGATCATAAAACTTATGACAGCTGAAATATGACAGCCCGTGCTCTCTCTCACACATCCCCTCCCACTTGTTCATCCAGTCCTATCTAATCCCTGCACATGTTATACATAATACCAGTCTAATGATATTGTTACTGGCAGCGGTCCAAGCCATAAGCATGACTTTACAGTAACCCATAGAGTTCATAATGATGACAGTTCCCGTTCATTCTCATGATTACACCATCTGTACAGTAACAGAGCAAAGAGAGTGTCTTTCATTTTGTTTTTACTTGTGTATACAAGTGTTAGATCAAGGCCTATATTTGGCTTTAACACTCAAACATGCACAGTATGTCTGACAACATGATGAACGTGGAGTCATGTCATGCGGTCAAAGTAGGCCACCACCAGAGGCGACAGTAAACATATTGGCCAATCTCATTTCACAATGCTTTTACTGTTGAAAGCAGCCACACCCCAGGTCATCTGTATTTTTGATATGGCTATCATTCATGCTGTATGGCTTAATATTTTTTTTATCTTAGCAATATTGCTGGTGACAGTGGCACTGTAGATGCAGACACACAAACACAACAGAATGATCATTATTTGATCTCTAGCTTCCAAAAAAATGTATTGGAGTAAAAAGTGTAAGATTTACCTACGAAATGTAGTGGAGTAAAAATATAAAGCAGAATAAAAATAAAATACTCTAGTAAAGTACCTCAGAATTGTACTTAAGTATGGTACTTGAGTAAATGTAGTAAGAATGTAAACACACACACTAGGAAGACAAGTGTGGGTGTAAACACACTGCTTGATTATGGATACACATTCATCTGTGTAGTCTATAAAAAGACTGCATTTGTCCTTCACACCTTCACACATTGACAATCAGGCAGGTCCAGCAGTGGTAATGTGACAGTTTAGGCTCTAGTAGTTTCTTTCATCAAACCTAAACCTAAAATTGTGTTATTACTGTTTGACTAAAAATGTGTGTGTGTGTGTGTGTGTGTGTGTGTGTGTGTCTGTGTGTGTGTGCAACTGCATGCACTCCCTCACTGTTTGCACCTGCACACACACACACACACACACACACACACACACACGGGCGTACTTGTTTGCATTTGGGCATGCATCAACAGCCTGAATCCTTTTCACAGGCATTTCAATTGTCAGTGAGGTGTGAGCTATCCTTACCTGACCAGAAATTTTGATGTTTGATTATGTAGGTGTGGCTAATGAAAAAAGGTTTTCTAATTTTTAAAAGTTCACAGTAATGTCCAAAATAAGTCATTACATTACCATATAAGTGCTCTAGCGCTCCCTGAGTGCTCTGATTGGGTGGTAGGTTGATGTCTGGTTGGAGCGAGTAAACGTTAATGTGTAATATCAAAGTGCAGTAGTAGAACAGTGTTGTAGGCAAGAGACACTGAACAAAATATTTTTTCAACATATTTACTTAACTGCAACAGTTGGAAAACTTGTACCTGGTTGTGGGACTTGAACAACTGCATTGTGTTGTGTACAAACACAGCCTCAATAGTGTATACTGTGTACAGTATACACGTACTGTGTGTTGCCAAAAAAACCCAAACAATTATGTACAAGTGTAATGTTACAGAAAATGGTGAAAGGTTATCGCATAATTTATTACAATGTAGCAACAATGTGGGAATTTAAATGTTTATAGTGGCTCATGTTTTTGCAGCACTGTCACATGGTGTCAATGGATCCATTACATTTTGCAACATGACCAAATCAATGTGATCATGCTGTCCCATGATTGTTTGCATCACGGGTTACTCACCAAGGACCACACACCAACGTTTTGATTACATTTGGTTTTTGTGTGGTTAGAAGTAGTTTTTGGCTCAAGCAGACGGTGCCCCTGTGATGGATGTTATCGTGCCAGCTCCCACTGTAAATCTCCAAGAACAAAGCTCAGCATTTTAGTTTAGCTGTCCTGACTGTGATTACCCTGTAGGCCCCCCTGCCACCAACAGTGTTCTTGGGAAAAACACACACACAAACTTTGTCCTCCACAACTGCCATTACTCTTCACACTCGACTCTTCCTTCTGTTCCCCTCTGTTAGCGAACCCTCTCTTCCCAACATTTATTCAAACAGTATTCCCCTGAAGGTGGTGAAATGCAGTGAAGAAGTGCTGTTTCTCTAATTCTAGATTCAGAATAAAGAGAGGAGGATGTGAGAGAAAAGAGGTGAAAGGTGGCCGAGAAGGGAGGGAGGAGATGCTGGCAAGCGTCCCAGCTTTCTGCAAGTCAAGATTTGACACTCAAGCTCAAAAGCCTTGACGCTGGCTGAATCTAACCTTCCTTCCATCTAATCATGTGTATACGGAGCACAGAGGATATATATTTCACAAATAAACAGATATACATATGTATTAATATTCCTGTGGTCCATGTGCATGTCACAGTGGCTCCTTTTGACAATGAACCAACAAACAGAAAAAACGGCTAAAACAACCACCTACTCGAACAAGGTCCCCGTTGCCTTCAGGCTCTCTAACACAAAGACACTCACACACACACACACACACACACACACACACACACACACACACATTTACCAAGGCCAGCTATGCAGTTTGCACCTCAAAGCCAGGAAATCAAAAGCCGTTTGTATTCATGGGCGCTGTTTGGAGGAAGAGGGTTCGTCGGTTTCCTGTGGCTACACCATGCAGCCCCGGGGTCCTGGCGACGGCCTCACACCCCTGTTTGCATCAATAACCCCACGCCATTGTGACAGACAAAAAAGCCGTCTCAGGATAAGCCAGGAGAAAAAGGTGCCACTCTTTATTCCTCCCTTGTCCCCTCGCTTCCTCCTGGCTGTGTTGAAAAACAAAGTCAACAGCAGCGTGGAGAAAGAGGAGGAGCAGCGAGAGGACAGAATGCTGCATGAATGTCTCCCAAACCAACTCATAACAGTGTAGACATTTAACTAAGAGCACGCGCAGCTAGTACGAACAAGGTGACATAAAAGCTATAAATCATAGATTTAAATTACCCACCATCGTAAAAGAATGATGTGAGTCTTATTACATTTTCTGGCATGTTTTAAATATAAAAATTTATTGACAAAGATACACGTGGCCTCAAATATCCTACTATGTACAGGTGATTAACTTTCTTTCTTGACAATAGCTGACCACATTACAGATTTACAAAGGCATTAGTACAGACATCAAACATCTACGTACTCCAGGGTAAAATGTATACCAACAGAGCTCCACAATCATTTCTCCAGAGTGATTACAACAGATACAAAAGAGAAATGATTATCTGTCACGGACACAGTGCAGTATTTACTTCGAGGTATCTTATACAAGCAAGTCTTCAATATGTTGATGGAGTCACAAAGCAGGCCATTGTGTGTGTGTGTGTGTGTGTGTGTGTGTCTGTTCTGCTCATTTAAACACTATTATTTATTCCCTATGTTGCAATAAACACTTGATTAGTTAGAACCCGCTGTAGTTATGTCAGCGTTTCACTGATGGTATTTGATACTGGACTCATGCACTAAAGGTCTGGATTAGAGATACTGACTGGAACAAAAACAGTTACCAACACAAACTAATCTGGAACGTCACAACATCCTGTACAGCACACCTAAAAAAACCCATTCATTGTAGTATCATATACACAAAAAATACTGTAAGTATTATCTTCTCTTTTTTTCTGTAACAGGGAGAGAAAGATTGTGGTAACAGAGCCGTTGCAGACCTCAACCTCAAAGCTGTCAAAATGAAAAACTAGTCGACCACATCCCTCTCTCAGATGTGGAAGATGTGGAAAAGATGGAGAAAGAAATGAGAAGTGATAGGTTGCCCTCTGAACAGAGAGACCTCGGTCATCTGCGCGGCACATCCATGCAGCAATCTCAGGTTCAGTGCATTTACCTTTTCCTCTAAAAGCCATCCCAGGTACACCTCCTTAACCAACACCACCTGCTTAATAGCTATTGATTAAGCATAAGCTTGGTAGCTAGAGATGGTTCTATCCATTCTCAACCCTATTTTTCCGCAACAAATTGATGAACAGGACATTACAGCTTGTAGGGAAACCTATTTCCCCCAGCTTACCTGATCGTAATGTTCATTTTGCCCGAAGTGTAAGTAACGTTAACTACTCGATAAGAATGAAGAGTGATGGCTCTAACATTTAGAGTACAATACATGTACAGGACAATACAGTACTATAGCCTGTCAATCAACATCGACAGGCTGCAAGGAAGCGATGGTTGTCACAGGGTTAAACATGGAGTATTTATCCTACAGTTCTATAAACCATCGTCCATTCCATTTTACACACAGGCTTCAGTCCACACTTTTATTTATTCAATACAAAGTCCATCTTTGTATGTTTCCAAAGCTAATAAAGATCCACACCCATGACTAGGCACGCACAGGTGCCTTGTCACAGCCTCCGTTCTCCTCCATTCTCCACATACTCAGCCAGGCTGTTGAGAGCCGTCTCCTCGCTCTTGGACTGAAGTACATTGTCCCCCTTCCTGGAGGGTTTTTTAGTGGCCCGTGACAGCTTTCTCCTGAAGGTGTCTCCAGCCAGGAAGTAAAGAATAGGATCCACACAGCTATTGAGGCTGGCCAGCCCCCGTGTCACCTGGTAGGTGGCGTAGACGCGGTTATTAAAATCACACATGTTGGGGCTCTGGAAGTACAGCCTGGCCCTCATGTTGAGGTTCTTCATCACGTGGAAAGGCAGGTAGGAGACGGCAAAGACCGCGAGCACGATGATAACCAGGTGGATCGATTTCTGCCGCAGGTGCGCATTGTTCATATCATTGCAGATTAACGCTTTGACGATCATGCCATAGCAACAAAATATAATGATAAAGGGGATGCAGAACCCAAACACAGTCAAAGTCATGCTGTAGATAAAATAACCCGGTAACTCATCCTCAGTGGTGGTGTCATAACAAGTGGTTGCATTACGCTTCAAGCCGGTCCTGGAATAATAAAGGATGGGGGAGATACCTATAACAACCAGAACCCACACCAAAGCACTGGTAATAACTGCATTTTTCTTCTTCAGACGGCCCAGAGACTTGAGCGGGTGCACGACCCCGGTGTACCTGTGTACGCTGATGCAGGTGAGAAACAGAATACTCCCGTAAAGATTCACATGGAATATAAAACGTTGCAGTCTGCACAGAACATCCCCGAAAATCCAGTCTGTTTTGTTGAAGTAGTAGAAGATGAGGAAGGGCAGCGACAGCACGTAGCAGAAGTCAGCCAGAGCCAGGTTGAACATGTAGACAGAGATGCTGCTCCAGGGTCTCATGTGGCACACAAACATCCAAATGGCCAGGCTGTTGCCCACCAGCCCCGTGATGAAGACCATGATGTAAACAGTGGGCAGGTAGTAGAACTGGAAGCCTGTCTTGGTGAGGGAACATCCTCTCGTGTGATTGTGGAGATCTGTTACATTCAGCAGGGAGGTCAAGTTCAGGTCCGTGGTCATGGTGTCAGGGGCAGAGGCAGGTCCTTTTACTGCATGAGAGGGATTGGCACATGAGGAAATATTAAGATGTTTAAGCTCATATGTGGTATGTAAATGCAGTCTTAAACACAAAACAATAGGTTCAATGTTTCGGTGATCTGCTGCTATATGCTATAGTTGTTTGGTTTCAGTTTAAATGACGTTTGCATTCAAAACCAGTCGTGCACAGACTCGCCATTCATGCTCCAAAGTTAATTTTGCTGAACGCCTACTTGCAGTCCAACAAACACAGTGTACACACACAGAGAGAACGAGAGAGAGAGATGAATGATAAATGTAGGCTGTTACAACACTCACCGCTGAGATAGACTTGTCTGCCACATTCCTATAGCCTTCACAGTTGCAAAGATTTCAGTCAACACGCGGATGGGGCGTTACGAGCTGTCAGGTGTCTTCATTCAGTCTCCTAACAATGTTGGAAATTGTTTAAAAGTTGCGATATCCTTGCGCAGAGACTTCAAGGGGGGAAAAGTCTGTCTTCGGGTCGTCATGCGGGGCGACGATTCTACACAACAGCGGCAGTGGGACGCAACAGAGACAGCTGCAGCCTCTGGCACGAAGAGCAGGAATTGCAAGCAGGCTCCGTAAAGCGAGAGGAGGCTCTTTGCGCTATGGAGAGGGGAGGTGCGCACCACATAAAACCACTGAGCAGCTTCCAGTCTCCAGACGCGCTCTTTCTGTTCCTCTCTCCTCCCATTGGACCCTGATAAGATCGGACCTGCCAGCGCGGGCGTGATATTGGCCTACGTAAAGAAATATGGATAACTCACCATTTTTGCCAGATTGTCAGTTTGTGTTCTGGTCATCAAGAGTAAAGAAGATGATTTATAAACAGTCTTATTTGGCATCCCTGTCTAACCAGGGTAATATTTAAGATTTAGGCTGTGTAGATTTATGCAAGGCAGTAATAATATTTGGCATATAATGCACAGATTTACCATGCCAAATGTTTAGTAACATTAATGCTGTTTTAATTATACATTTCAAGGGAAACAAGAAATAGTAGCTCCCAAATCACAGAATGATGAGAATGATTTCAAAATGTTTTGGGAGTGATACAGCAGAGTGCAGGGGAGGAAATCATATGTTATCATTTAAATGGGAAGTGGGCAGAGCTATAATGGGCTACAGTGATATGTCATGGTTATGGGTTTGTCATTGCAATTCAGATTTTGCATGACATATTCTTCCACAATGACTGTCAGTCATGAAGAGTCAGGAGCCACTGATTAAAACAAAAAATGGGGGAAGGTTAGACAGGGCAGAAGCATAAAATAAATAAATAACTGTTTTCTACATCAAGATGGTCATTTTGTGTCTCCTAAAAGGCTGAGACAGACAGGTGTGTGTGTGTCACAGCGAAGGACACAGCAAACACTGGCAGAGGCAGCAGACAGAGGGAGCATGGTGGAGAATAGTGAGGGGATCGGCCGTGGAGAGAGAGAGAGAGAGAGAGAGAGAGAGAGAGAGAGAGACAAAGGTTAAGTTAATTATGTTGGGATGCCAAACATCTTATAAATTGTAGAAAGAGGAGTTAGCCAAGACTGTAGCAATAATCTAATGGATGTTATTAATGAGAGACAGAATAAATGTCCACCATAAACTTGGTTTATGTCCATTATGGTCCATCAGAAAATATTAGTTTGGTGGCTTTTTCGTGTAGCCATGAAACTCCTTCACAAGTTGTTCAGGAATTTCTTAGGAACATTCCTGAAAAGGATGTGTAATTTGATCCTTAGGTATTTACTATGTGTGCTGTCTCCCAATTAGAGTTGTATATTTGCATGTGAGCGTGAGAGAGAGAAAATATTTGAAGGAAATAAAATAAATAAAGTAAAAATGGACATTTGAGCGCGTTTAACCTCAATGATGCTTCTTCCATGCTAATTTTCACAATAGTTTACACACATTTACGCACATTTAAATTTTTGTAAAGGCTTGTTTGCATCACTGTATTGGAAACTTGCAGCATGGCAACTCACAGTTACATAATCAGTTCAAGATATCTAACTGTACATCTGCCAAAACACAGAGCGTAATGGAATATGCCCCTTGTGGGGTATCCTTTCTGTGCAGTGCAAACACAGCAAGTGTGCAGCTGTTGGCACTGAGGCAAATACTTCCATCAACACAGATTTTCTGCAGCCATTTTGATTGAGCAAACTCATTCCTAAAACATAGCTGAGTGACGAGCAAGTTTGACATGTGACATTCAGAGTGCATCTACCCCTCTTATATTCTTGCCAAACTGCCCTGTGTGTTATATAAGACAGAGGTGAAATGAAAAGCAAGGATCCAAAGTCTCAAGGCAGGCGGAGCAAAGTTAAGAAATGCTCACTACACCTGCCATTACATTTCCTGCCAAGGACCCTATCCTATTTGGCTCCGACCTCCATTTTCTGCCCCAGAGGCTGACAGGGACAGAGGCATATTGGGCACGGCTGGACGCACACTGTAAGATTAATTTAAGCACCAACATTGGCAAGGTCAGTGTACCTCAACCTCTCAGAGGAGCTGCTGTGCAGTGTTGATGTTTTCACCACATTTCTTAAACGGATTCAAGACATTTTGTTGTGACAGTGAGAAAGAATCATGTTTTAGTGTTGCTATGTGACACAACAGAGTTTATATAGACTGATAAATCAAGAAGATATTAATACAATTATTTTCAAGTGATGTTTTTAATTAAAAACCACCAACATATGTTGTCTTAGGTCATGCGATTACCTTTGTATGTGCTTATTTCTTACTGTGTTGTATTTATTGAATTTTGTCCCATGTACAGGTGTGTAGGAGAATGAAGGCATTCCAAGGTAGTAAACACTATCAGCATTAAGAAAACAACAAACTTTTATCCTTAAGCAAGGACCCAAGAAAATCAAAAAAGGAGTCAAATCACAAACACCTGAGACAATAATACCAAGAATAATCGATTAAAAAGATACATAAAATGATACGAGCAATGTATCTCAAAACGAAGAACGCAACAGAAACATGGTAATGCTGTAGAAAGTCCTGGACCATCAATAAAAAAATAAATGATTGATTGTTGACAAAATATTGTCAGTTTAAGATCCATTTAGTTCCTGCTCTGGAGCTTTCGATCATATTGCATAGTCTTCCTTAGCAGATGGAGTTTGCCTCATTTACATGGAATTGTGGATTTTTTTATGTTTCTGAGCACTTTGAGGACTTCTCGCCCATGTTAGCTATAAGTTGAGTTTCTAACTTCATTCTTAACCTTGGAAACAGCAGTTCATAAAACAATCTCACCTCAAAGTATCACACAATCCTCCTCAGGGGATGGAGTTTGCCCGGTTGTGATGGGATAAATATAAAGTGTATCACCTGGCAACACCTGTTTACTGAGCCCTGATGATTAGTTAATTATAACTTAATATAAGTTATATTTATCTAATCATTAAGGCGCAGTAAACAGGCAATTGCACGACTCAAACGACAGATATAATCAGGCAAGTTTACTGACAGCAGGCAAACAATGAAGGCTACAATGAAGTTACATAGGCTCACTTTAAAGAAAAACAAATCACAGAGAAAATTCAATATTTCACAATTCTACTAATATAGACAAATGCAAAGATAATGGAGTCAATGTTGTCTTTATTAAAATGAAAAACAGCCTTTAACACTGCTGCATGCTGCACATTATGGATAAACCTGGCCTGACTTTCACTTACTCAGCTCACGCTGTCACAGATTTTGGTGAGTCAGGTGTTCCCAGTCACAACCAATCCATGTCTGAGGGAGCAGTGTTGCCCTGCACATGCTTCCAGGTGTTAAGTTAGATAAGGACAAAGTTGAAATTACCTTCTGCAGCTCCCATCCCCTCCCTCAGAGTGGCTTACGGATCACTGCCTTCCAGTCCAAAACATCCTAACCACTGCTTCATGTTGGTCTCGAGTGTGTAAAAAGCAAAAAAAAGGAATGCACCGGGAAGCGTGACATTATTGCACACACTTTAAAATAGGTCATTACTTGAGGGATACAGCTGAAATACGTTAGAACACATTCTTAACTTTAACAAGCCCATTGGGTCTCGTAGTTTCTCAGCTGCACCGGTGGATTTAGTCCCATTGCCAAAAGTCTCTAAACTGATTAGATGTAATAACACTTGTCCCAGATGCAATCATGATGACAAGTGTGAAGCACAGAAGGGAGATTCTATTTGTCTCAGGCTCTGACCTGTATTTCTTTACATCCCGCTTTGCTGGCTCCTCTGATAATCCAATCACCATCAGAGTCTGGATGGCTAATATAGTATTTCCTGCTTGTGTCACTCTCCTTAAATGTGGTGGAACTGGGTGATGACAATCAGACCCTAAGCTGCATTAGCATACTTAGACCAGCATGCCTCTTTTGGAAAATCTAATTCTACAAATTAGGGGGTTTGTGAAAAAATGTCATCTCGTTTGTTCTCCTTTACTGTTACTCCAATCATCTTTTTGTTTTCTTTGTCTGCCTTTGTGCCCAGTCTATGTACAGTTCTTTTTCTATTAAATTTATTTGTTTCTTTATTTTGCTTCATCCAATTCCAGGCTCATCACACGCTCATAAGAAGACCACCACAGACAAAACATGCGTGATTCTGATGAGCATCTCCGATGGGATTGATCTCTGTTATCAGCTGTCCAGCAGACAAGGCTGGAAAATAATGAGTTCTTCTTTTGCCTCTCTTTCCCTTAGACTCTGCATCACTTCAACATTGTGCCTACTTGTGCAATTCCTCTTTTATGTTTCTCTAGCTGTCCCTTCCATTCATCCTTATATGTTTCAGATGAACATCCACACTCCCTCTCTTTCCTGAATGAACACCTGTAAAGTAGAGGTGACTTGGAAACCTACAATGAAAACACTCAGTAGACTGTATTTTCCCCGTGCTTGGTCTGTGTTTCCTGCCTAAACACCCATTACTGGCATTCTATACTGAGGGCCAGGGAGAGCGAAACGTTTAGCCACATTTCCAGTAATAGCATGTCTGATAGTCTGGCTAACTCTTTCCCCGGGGGACTCTTGCTGTAATGACACTGCATGGCTCGCTTGGTAACAAACTTGGTACCAAACACAGCGTGCTCACACTGCGTCAGCTGTCAAAAATGTTAATGATTTGTTTGTAGTAGTGAGCCGTATGCAACAGGACTTAGATCACAGTGCTGACAGTTTTTAATATTGCATATTTGGAAGCAAAGCATAATATTTATGTATATATTTATCACATATTTAAACTCAGGCTTTTTGTAAATTAGCCTTACAGGGAATATGTCATTTGGAAGATGGTTGAAAATACACTCTGTACAGATGCAGAATGAATAAACATATTGTGCAGGCCTAACACTGATGATCTGTTTAATCCATATTAATATAAACTCATTCTACAATTTGTGTCTTTTATAAACAGGTTAGTGTACACTGTATAAGTGAATGAATGATTCTTATTTTGAGCTTATTTATTTTGAGGGTGAGCAGTGTGCTTATTCTAAGAGATCTGACATCCCTCCCATCATTAGTCTTCATTGGACTAAGGATCAGTTTACTTAAAGCTGCTATACTTGGCATGGGCCATATATGAAATCTGATTAGCCACCCCATTATCCTAAACTATGATTGGCTATCTGCCCGGTCAGAGGCAGGACCTGAGTTCTAACCAATTGTTGACAAGTATTTTTGAATGTTCACTGTTTTCTTTTGTATGTAGCCTACTTGTGGAGGTACAATTTCTTTTTGAGGACTTTATATATATATACATATATATAATCTTTATATTACAATTTGTGTGGTGCCAGTCTGTTGTGTTGTGATGGTCAGTCTATTTATCTTTTGAATAAAAATTTTAAATGCAGGAATGTAAGAAACTGTAAAATACTGTAATGTTAAGAATTAAAGTAGATATGAGAATGACTGTGTAAGTCAGACAGGAGACAGCAGGCAGAAATAGTTTGCAACTAGCTTGTAATCACAGTGGAGCATTTAGCTGCTAAAGAGCCAGATATTTCTCGAATTAGTAGAGATCAAAACAGAACTAAAAGGCAAGTGAATACTGGGCTTTTGCCAGGTGGCCAGAAACACAACCCCACATGAATGCTAATGTTCGCTAACACCATAACTTAAAAGGTGATGAGATGTCAGTGTTGTGTCAGTTTGTTTCTGCTGCCCCAAATAGCCAAAAAGTTAATTAAAATATATTGGACGGATTCTGTGCAGACAGTAATCACAGTAACCTTGGAAACTTTCTAATGACATTCGTAACTCGTCTAAAGTACCATGCTCTCCTGCTCTCCCGATATTGCCAGAGAACTAGCATTCACACTGGATGGACCTTAAAAGAAAGGTCAGTTAAGTCAGGTGTACTCTTTAGTTTTCAGTAAACAGCTCTGGTGTGTTCCCACACACACACACACACACACACACACACACACACATATGCACACACAAAGGTCAGCTGCTCCCTAGGGCTCCTCTGACTGCAACTGTGATCAACAGGCTAAACCTTATGACCAACCCCACATGCAGCCTATCCTCCACCTTCTCTTCTTTTTTTGTAATCTTCCTTCTCCCTATCTTCACATCACTCTATCTGCATTTCTCACATCCACTATCTGTCTATCTTAACCAAATGGCAAGATATTATTTACTTTTGCTGGTCCACATTGAGCAACTGACTTTTCTATAATCTGATCAATGCAGCTGAATGTCACAGAACCTTTCTATCAAGCAGAGAGAAGGTCAGTGTGTCTGTTCTGTGTAAATACCAAAGTAATGTAGTTCCCGGAGCAACGTTCTGCCAGGCCTTTTACAGTAGTGAGTCAAAGCATGACTGATATTTCTGCATTTTTGCAAGGCAACCTTTATGTGAATACAATCTGATAGTTCTTCCCAGAAAAGAAAAGAAAACAAGCTGAAGTCTGAATGTTGAGGCAAAAGTTCTGCCTAAATATTCAGCAGTTATAAATTAATCAGATCAAAAATATTATTACTGTACTAATCCCAGTTAAGTGATGTGCCATCACATTTTCCATACCCACCACGGTTTCTTTACAGGCTCTGAGGTCACAAACACCTCATTAGAAGAAAACTGAAGAATTTGTTTATAAATTGTGATGCAGTGAATTGGCTTTTCCAGTAAAGAACACTAATGACATCCACTGACCTTCATTTCTAACAGTTGCCCCAGTTTGATGGGATTTTACCCATTGTAGTCTGTCTGATTCCTCTCTTCCAAAAGTTCAATGCATTTTTTTTTCTTCACTTGTTTATTTTCCTGCATCATTCTTCTTCCTTCCCCCCCCAATACATATAAAGCCAAATGAGAACCTTCTGGACCTCAAACAACCAGACCATGAAGTTTATGTTTACGTCACCAAGTCAACACACATTTATTACAGTGAGTCCAATTCCAGAGTGAACACAAATGCTCAATAACACATACATGGGCACACCACAGCTCATTTAACGTTTCTTATATGTTTTATGTAATTACAAAGTTACACGTGAAACAAAATATACAGAACGTGTATTTACATGAAATAAAATAAGTGAAGTATAGCATGATGAAACTGCTCACAAAGTATCATGATTGTTCATGTATATACTATATATCACGCACCAACCTCCCACACCACCCAGCCCATCAGCTATCTCCTAACAGATCCCAATGAGACTGATCACTGAAAAGGATTGAGAACATCCATAAGAATGCATGTCTGCATAATGGCAGCAGAAGGAGCCTGTGATGCACACGTTTGAGTACGAGATTAATATATCAAGCTGAAAGAAAAAAAAAGGGGGGATGAGAAGAAAGTGGTGTCAATCTAGAAAGGGGTCCAAATGATCCAAAATTCTTGGAATCTCCCTTTAAATCTGATATTTAGGTATATTTAGGTAGGTGGTGACTGTTGCTTCCTGGAGATGAGAGTAAGTCTAGTGGCAGTAAAGGAAGTGAATTCTCTAATGGAGCTGGAGTTAATTTAATTAAAGCATAAATGGGTTTGAGGAGAAATATCATTTTGGCACATCGCTAAAAATCAAGGACCAAAATATGTACAGTAGGTAAGATGATGATTTATACTGACAGCAGGAGAGGTCTAAATCAGGATACATTTTGATAAGCCTGTTAAATGGATGCTTAAAACAATCTAAAGCTGTATCAGACTGTGTCTGTCCATTAAGAGAGAACGTATTTTATGGATGCAATGAAGCCAGTTTTTCTTCTTAGTTTCCCACTACAAACTCTCTTCAATAAATGAGAAGATATTACACTTAATCATACAACATTCATATTAATCTCTTTTCTTTTTGGGGGGCAATGGGACAATATGATCCTATGTTTGTTGGTGAGTTGGAAAAGAAGAAATATTAGCTAAATAGCACTTTTAAACATCACAAGACTTGTCAAAAACCATCAAAATAAGTAAGAGCGATCCAAAACAATAACTTAATGAGACTAACACATAAAGATTCTAAAATACACGGAGACATCGGCAGCCAGAAGAGAGAGCACACAGTTTCTGCAGTGATTTAAATTCACAACGGGAGACCAAATTTTGCAATTTTAGATCTAATTGCAGAGGAATACAGGCAGAGGGAGTAGCATACATAAAAGCTTTTTTTTACCTAGTTCAGTGTGGACTTTGGGAAATAAATTATTAATAAAAGAAATATATTTAGAAATTATAAATTAGACCTAGAAGATTGTGACCAGATCCTGCCTGAATGACAAGACAACTGTATTTCAAAAATGTTGTTTTCAAGAGCAGGGAGTGGCTGACTGGACACACATTCCAATTGTAGACAGATGTCATAAATCTAACAAATCCATGGCCAATAAAGTATTTTCTGTCTGTTACCAATCAAATGATAAAATAACGTAAGGTAACGCCAACAAGATCCTTATGCTTTAAAAGGGAATTCTTTTAATCTATCCGATCACTATCTCACAATATTCAAAAAATATCTTGAGACATCCTCAGGGTTTTTAACCGCCAGATTTTCACTCAGTCTTCATGTCAGTTTGTCCAGTCTGTTTACCCTGAGGAACAACAGTTTCAACTTAGATGACAAAACAAGCACATTTTTAAACAGAATTTACAATGGTGAAGTTGTAAAAACAGACTTAAACTATGCACTAAACCTGATTTACAGGAGGAGTTGGGTCAAAGGACGAAACATTTCCAAAGTGGAATGGTTTAAGGTGTCAAATGTGAGGAATGTGGAGGGATGGATGGGGAGCATTGCAGGGTAGAGAGGTTGTCTAATGGAGAGGGCTGTGTGTTACTCAATAATTTGTTGCCTCGCTGCTGGAAACAAGGATGCTGAGATGCTTAGAGCAAAGTAGGGGTGAAAGAGTAGGGCTAATGGTGCACATTAGCATAAAGCTCTTTGTGTGGTCATATAGTGGGGCTAATACTGACTCACAGAGACTGAGGAATCGGTGAGACACACAGGATGTACATTACCATGCTTCCAGGACAGCCCCATAACATCGATCTACACTCTGCCGCAGTATCCATACAGAACTAAATAAGGTTTTAATCAAATATTTCCCGGATGACTTCCATTTTTACCCAGCATAACTGTACGTGCCTGTGGTAGTGCTAAGTGGAAAGGAGCTGTAATTGTGTTTGCATTTTTGTGTATATTTGCATGGGTGTGTAAGTGCCTTGGTGAAATATCCTATTTTGAGTGGAAGAAGATAAATGAGTAAGTGAATAGCGTCATCTGAATGTATAGTACCTTACAGCATTAACATCATCATCCTGTCTTTGAACCATAATCAGAATGGCTCTGATTCACAAAATCCTTAATGGAATGATGAAAGACGGCGCTGACAAATGGAAGGAAAGGGAGAAAAGAAAGGAGAAAATGACTTTGTCAAACTTTTCCCATTAGGCGACCAAGCCACCGTAAAATTGCTGAGCATTCAGAGTGAAAAGCTGAAAAAGAGGTTGTGCATTTTATGAGCAGTTTGAAGAGGTGAAAAAGCATGTATTTTTGGTGTATTTGAGACAAAGCACAAAACCTGAGCAGTGAATCATTTCTTAGTGTCTTCGTGTCTACAGTATGGTGTGTAAACTAGCATGTCTAAACATGCTTAGGAGTGTTACAACACTTCTGGCAGCCATGTTATACAGAAAAAAAATGAAAGGGAGAGGAAGAAAGAAAAAAATGAAATTTGAGGGGATGACAGGTAGCAATGGCATTATGCAACAAGTTTACATGCTAACTTCTGGACTGGATTTGGACTTTTATTTTCTTAAATGTGGACTTTTTATTTGTTCCTGGTTTATTTTGAAGTTTGGCCTGTCTTAGTTCCTGTGTGTTCTTTCCCTAGTGTCTCTTCTTGTCTTGATTATCTGTTGATTTGCTCCACCTGTTTCACCTGTTTCATTTCCCTCGTTAGTCTGTTTCTATTTAGGCCTGTCTTGTCCCTTTGTGCTTTGTGGTGTCATTACCCCATGTCGTGTGAGCTTTGTGGTCTTGTTTTCTACATGAGGAGTTTTCTGTATTTTTTTGTGAACTTACCTTCGAGGTTTTGAGTGTTTGGTTTTGCTTACCTGCGTGTACTTTTGTATCAATTCATTAAATTTGTGAGAACCTGCTTCTAGCTTCCTCCTCCTCTGTCTGCCACTGGGTCCTCTCCTAATATGCCTCGTGACAGTCTCTCTCTCTCTCTCTCTCTCTCTCTCTCTCTCTCTCTCTCTCTCTCTCACACACACACACACAAACCCATACACACATGTAACAAGTTTAATGTCTAACAACATTAGACACACATTCATTTCAGGAGTTGCAGTTGAGGGTTTCTCCTTGCCAGACGGCTGCTTATCAATATTCTGCACCACAGCAGAAGGAGAGAGATGAATGAAGCACGGGAGGGAGGAAGACTTAAAAGGCAGACCAATGGGCAGCACAGAGAAGAGAGGTGTGACAACGGCAAGCATTAGTGACAGAGCAAGGGACCAAAGGGTGAATGAATAAAATAGAAGCAGAGGGAGAGGATGAGAGAAGGAGACTGAATATAGAGCTCAAAACAGAGGGAAAGCTGACAGATATGAAAAGAGAAAGGAAGCAACAGTGTGTTACATCTGGGAGAGAAGGGAGCGCCAAGAAAGAAACAATTCATCCTTTCTTACTATTGGAGGCAAAGAAAAGGACAGGAAGGCAGCAGTGCACCATGGGAGTTCTGAGGCATTTAATTGGAGGTGAAGAGAAGCAGGCTAAGAGCCAGGTTTAAACTGAGTAGCACTGAAGAAAATAATTTGATGTTGAGGATGAACTTTCAACCATATCTCACTCTTTAACTAGAATCTTAGTCTTATTAAAAAAAAAACCCTCATACAATTGTTTCAGTTTTTAGCTGCCGTTTAATGAACATCATTTCCCATAAGCCCAAGACAATTGCAGGTTAAAGGCCACTGACACAAGAGGCGAGTCCATGGGAGAGTCAAGGGGCCACGGTTACTTCATGTCTTCAACAAGAGCAGAACAGAAGAAGAAGACAGAAGGGTGTGTTTTTAGACATCAACAGATTGGAATTAGAGGACATCGTTGGTGGATATCATGGATGTCGAAGAAACCAAGATACGATGGTGCACATAGCTGTACTGCTGGGGAGCTGTGTTTTGTTTGCTAACAAATTATTAGTCATTTAACTTTGTTAAAACAACTTTAAAAACTTTTAGTAGCAAGTGCTATAGCAGATGCTAATTTATCTTAATATGGATAGTAAACCCCTAGAACATGTGTTATCTTTTCAGACAGATGAAAGAAATGTTCATTGAGTTACAGAAGCTAGTGGAACAGCAGCTAGCCTGGGGGTGAAGTCATAACTTTGGCTCTCTCTGTATGTGTAAAAACAGATTTTAGCCTAAAAAACTATATATGCTGCCACTGCTACTAATATTGAATAACTTTCTCCTTTAACTTTCAGGAGATTCATGTCTCTGTTTCCTCCTCCTTCCCACATTCTTCAGTTTTTACCCCCTCCTACTTTCTCAGACACATTAAACCAAAGAGCAGATATGCTAATTTTTTAACTTAAACAGCTGTATGGTCTGGCGAGCACCATTTTCCAAGCCTAATAAGGTGACAGAAAGGATTACAAGAAGAAGTCAGTACAACTTCAAACACTTTGCTTCTCCAGTTCATCCACTGGCCTGTTATTACTGGCTAATAAATTTTTGGTTGAAAAATACAGATTAGTCAAAACATGATTAATCTGAAAACAGGATCCACTGCAATCCAACAGTGGCTCAGAAACAAATAGAGCCTCCTGAGCAGCTGTTTGCTCTTGTGTGATGAAGTGTCTGTCCGAATCACGGTTCTATTGAGAATTATTCACACATGGCTTCATGAGAAACTGCGTGCCTCAGGTTTGGGTGCCTACGTGAATAAACTGAAGCTCAAGGTCACACATCGAGGAGCACAGTGGGCACAGTAGCAGGAAATAGCAGAGAAATTAGACTGACTGGCCCTAAATATAACAGGAAGTCACAATTTCTCTTTACTGGATTTTGACCCCTAGCGGGTTTTCAAACACATTTTAACACAAGTGTTTAATGATAGCTTCAACCTGATAAAACCTCATTTAGGGAAAAAAACAGTGTTCTATGCTGTGATTGCCATCTTTTGTATAAATAGCACAAACATTTCCTGCTTCCTGTTTGGCACTACCATTTGCTTTCTTCCAGAGAGTTAGATGAGAAGATTGATTCCACTTTCATATCTGTCCGTTCAGTATAAAGGAGCTTAGATGTTCTGTATTTTGAAGCAGTGCACAACTCCCCAGCTGCAGCTTCTGGACACATCTGATTCTAGTAACCTGTACAATACGCTGCAGGTTGATGTCATCCACCTACTGTACTGTAAGTAGAGTAGGTTGTAGCTGAAAGTAGAGGAAATGGTTAGCAACATCTCTTGATTAATATAGCAAGTTTTGCTAACTGATCAATCAAATTTGCTGATATTGGTCCAGGATAGTTTCTCTTCATTGATCTGCTTGTTCACTGCTGGTGAAGATAGCCTACCAGTAAAATTAGTTGCTGTATCATTTCCCTCTGTGTAGTTTCTGTATAAGTCGCAACAACAAGCTGAAAAGGTTAACCATCATCATCTCAGGTGGCAGCAACAAATAGTGTGCATTCACAAGAGCGGCAGCAGGACTCCCTCTCCTTGCAAACAATGGAACCGGTGTTGGCAACTGCTTGCTACAAGTAGCCTACCTTAAGGCTACAGTTAGCATCAGGTTATCTTAGCATAAAAATTGGAAACAGGGGGAAACAGCTAACCTGGCCCTTATATCTACCATCTACCAGCACCTCTAAATCTCACTAATTAACACGTATCTCTTTTGTTTAATTTGCGCAAAAAATGATTTTTTTACCTATGGACCTTGCCAGACTAGTTGTTTCCACCTGTTTCCAGTCTTTATGCTAAGCTAAGCTGCTCCTGACTCCAGGTTCAAATTGAACGAGCAGACATGAGATAATAGTATCAATCTTCTCATCTAACTCTCAGAAAGTAAGCTAATAAATGTATATGTTGAACCATACCTTTAAGAAAACCTTGTAAAATAAACCACAGTGACTAACTGGTCTCTTTCTTTTTCAGGAAGGTGGCAGCTACAGGACCACCACTGGAATAATTAATTACTACTAACCATTATAATACAGCACATACTGTAATGCAAACATTAGTGATGAGGTCTCTCATAAATCAGTTGAGATAAAACATCTGAGACAAGATACTGAGAGAAAGGAAGAGCTGCAGGTCCTATATGCCAAACTGCCTGTCTCAGCAATAGGCCCCTCTCACTCTTCCTAAATCACTGTGAATTAATTACCCCACCGGTGATTTAGGTGCCTACTGCCACTGTGCCGATCGCTTGGTGATAGCCTCAGTGAACAGACTGCTTTATGAGCTAAACATGGGTGGCAGAGATGGACGGGATAAGGAAGAGTGAGGCAGAAAAAGAGAGAAGGAGCTGTTGAGGAAACTCATTAACAAGAGGGATGGATTAAGGGTATTACACATACACACATATACGAGCGCCATACTGATTTACACTCTGACTACCCCAAAGTGCAGATTTATATTAAAGCTTCAAATAGTTTGTCTTTTAAAGGGCGATCCCCACCTCCCCTCTCCTCCTCTCTCCTCCTCTTTCCACCTTCACAAGCTGGAGGGTGACGCTGTCACAGAGTTGATTTGAATCCATTTTGGCTCCTCACTCATGTGACTCTTCACTTCATCCTCCTAGCGGTCCACAGAGTCCTGTCACAAAGATGAAGTTTAGCCTACACCACAGCTGTTACAACAGATTTTTTCCCCCTCTTTCTTCCTGTGGGCTTTGGTGTCACAGTGGGATCTTTCTTTAGGCTTTGTCTCTCTCTGTACAGCTCTCATTCTCTGTCAAGTTCCCCCACTGCTGCTTCATTCATCCTCAAATAGCATCACAGTCGCGTAAAGACAAATGACTGGCTAATTAACTCACAATAAAGAATATCGCACAGTACGTTAATAGGACCTACATCATGCCTTCCCTGACCTCCTATCTCTTTCCTTTATTCCCGTCTTTGTGTGCTACAAGTAACGCTGAGGGACATCCTGTCACCATGTGAATAGTGGCTGTTCATCTCTGGGTACAGCTGTGCCCTCAGTGCCTTCTTTGTATGACCCATATTCTGTCAGCAAAATGCCCTGCCAGTTGTTATATACCCGCTGACTTGTTCTTCTCCTGCTATCTAATAGCTAAAATATTCAGTGAACTCCAAATTCTGTCACTGAAGTTTGCTATAGCCTCAAGGTCACACCAGATGCTTAAAAATGTCACATGTTGTTCTGATTGTAGTTTGAAGGTTGTAGTTCATTAAATTCCCATTTAGATAACAAAACAGACATGTCAATTATTTTACAAAGGAGCACTTACTTCTGCTAATAATGGACTAAAATTAAAGAAAAATGATCGTGTACCAATTCATTTTCACAAACTGTTTGCACTGTTTCCAGAACATTTTCCACATAACTGCTGCTGCTGAGACTGGTGCCCCTTGAGGCCATCGCATAGTTGATGGTTGATGAAGCTTTCTACTTTAAACAAACAAAAGAAAGAAATTTCAAGCAACTGTGCAGTGTTACACTTTTACTTAAACTGTATTCATGTAGGTTTATTCTGATTATGTATAACTTTAATCCTATAAATTATATATATCTATCATTATACAACTGTCAGTGTGGCATTCAACACTGAGCACTTAGGGAATATAAAGAGCATATATAGTATGTTTGGAGATGTATCTAGAGGCTGAGTTAACCATGGCAACGTAAGCATCAGTTACAGTAGTAGTCAGTTCTCTACTGCACTGATCTGGAAGCAGGGACGTGTCAAACAATCCTGTAAAACACTTGGAGAACAATGTTCACTTGGTGCTAGATGTACGTCAGCCATCTGTCTTATGGAACAGATGTGCTTATTTTTGACAAATAACGTAGATGGACGTTCATGTGTTATGCGAATTTGCCAAATCCATCAGGTCCCATTGGACCGCCAAAGTCTGGTTGTTTTACATGCAGACAGGCAGACATACAACATGCTTGCTACAGTATGTCCCGAATCGAGAAGCTCCCTCCTTTGAAGGTCTCGTTCTCTAAATGTATAGCCTTTTAAGGACTGCTATTTACCTTAACTGCACCTTCTCTTGTCTAGCCTCACAGTGACCAAAACTAATTGTGTATTCTTCAAATGTTTAAGTTGAACATTTCCAAGTTTACCTTGAGGGCGCTGCCCTGAAATTGTCAGCAAATTGGTAAAAATCAGTGGTAACAGTGGACAGTTGCTTCCAATTTTTAAAGGCTGGCACATCCAGTAGGTGTTGCCCAGTGTTTTTGAATGGTATTCAGTTACATGACTCCATCAAAACACAATCAAATCACAGGCCTATTATTGGCAGCGCAGCAGACGGTTGGTGTTAAATTCTGTGATGGACTTCAACCGGTCGGATCGATACCTCTCCTCTTCCAGGAGGAGACGTGATTAGACTAACCTGCTGCTACTGCCTCTCTCTTTTTCCATCAGCAGAGGAAAACACTCACAGACACTTACTGTAAACACACACACACAACCACGCTTAATGTAATCACATACACCTGGATGCATGCACACACACACACACACACACACACACACACACACACACACACTCCCACTTACACCCTAGAGAAAATTGGATGTTTGAGCTCTGCTCCAAGTAGCACTCAGTGAAAGTCAAGTGGTGACTCAGCAGACAGATAACAGCGAGGGAGACACAGCAACAGCATTGAAGTCAAGGTGGGGAGAAAAGTGCATAAAAATAATGAAATGATTACTTTGAAGTAAAGGTGTAAAAGAGTTTTGATCATCATATATAAACCTTGGAATTACCTGTCTGTCGCTTTTTGTTTGCACATAAAACCCCTTATGATGCCTGTTGTCTCTGATCTGTTGTTTATCTCTGATCTCAAAGGAAACACATCATCATTATTTCTTTATGAACTCACATCTCACTGTTGTACCTCCTGCCACATCTAGTACTTAGTGAATTTAAAGACTCACGCCTGCCAACATCACGTCTCTTTGCGCTTCATTTCGGCTTCTTATTGTTTTTTCTCTCGTCTTTCTTTCGCTTGGTTTCAGGCTCTCCTCCTCTCCCTCCCTCTTTTCTCATTATTTCCTCTATAATGAGATCAGAGCTTTAGTCCATCATGGGGTCAGTTAAAAAAAAGGCATTCAGTTCAATCTCGATCTTATCTAATGTCTCAACTGAATAGACATCCCACATCACTGTTTTGTCTGTGACAATAATACACAAACAGAAGTGTTTAAATTTGTATTGTATTTCTCAGTATTTTCCTCCCCTGAGAGGTAATTCATTAAATGACATTTATTGTGTATTAATGGACACTTACAGCTCATAGCTCACAATGCAACTGTTCTTTTCCCCCTTTTTCCCACATAACAACTTGGCTGGGGGGGTGCAGTCTTTTAATACCCACACATTCTTCCGCCTTCTTTGTTGTTTTAAGAAGACTATAATTGAAATACTAGGCATGGTAAGGGGGCAGTAGTAAGTGAGATTCATGACGCGTTGCAGACATGAGGTCGTACATTACATTTGTGAGGCGGGCGACAGAAGCTGCCATTATTGCATCAGCACTGCTTCATTAAGTCTCCACACGACACAGTCTGCCGCTAACGCCTGTGGACAGAGAGATGGAGGGACATGAAGGAGGGAATTGAGAAGGAAAGGAAGGACAAAAGCTGGGAGGGTAAGAGATGGAGAGGAAGAGATGGAGTGAAAGAGACAAGGCAAGGGAAAATAGTTGTGTAAGAAGACAGGGGAAGAGAGGGAAGAGTGAGATTGAACGTGAAAAAGAAGCACTGGAACAAAACCACAGTCACTCACAATTTTCTGTAATTCAAGGTAATTTAAAGATTTTTTTCAGGCAGATAATCTGATGTAAAAATCGGTGAGTAAGGATGCATTAGGGATAAGGCCTGCAGCCTCCTGTTACTGCTGGCTTAGTCAACATTTTCACAACTCAGCTCAAGCAGCATGTGGGCAACCCTTCCGATAGCTCACTGAATCCAAGTTTCAGAGGTTAATTTCCATACATCCATCCAACCAACTAACCAACCATCTGTCGCAACTGTCGCTATTATTTCATTTGATTAGATAAAGATTCAGGAACAATAATCCCAGCCTATTCAAATACTTTTATAAGAATACATATCCAAAGATTTAATATATACATAACTCCAATGATGGACTAAGAGGTGATTGCAGATTCCTACGTTGTGCCGTCACTGCTGAACTGTGAGCCAAGATTGACTAAGAGATGGTGCCATCTGGTGCCTGAACTGTGCATCACATCTTTGAACAAGCAGCATGGTTTTTATTTTGCTTTGGAGGACACCTCACTTGTGACCGCTTTCTGTGAGAAGACATTGAAAAAGCTGAAGCCCCTGCAAACCTGCACAGGTGTTTTCAGTTATTTAGACATCTTCTGCAAAAACTGCACTTGAGGTCTAGTCAGCCACATTAACTGAAAACACCTGCGTCAGTGAAACAGGGGGTGACCAGGCCTTAAATTTAGGAGATTTCATTTTAAATGCTAAAATGCTGACATGAACCTTGCCTTCTGCACAATGTGTGTACATGCTATTTTAGTTGAATGAATTACCTCATGATTTCAAGGTATTCCTCACCCCACTGACTTAATGTTTTGCTTCTTAAAAAAATTAAGTCACATTCAGATTTTATCGGCGTATCAGCACGTTTCTCAAAGAAACGAGACACATAGCTCTATCTCAATTAAAATCTTTGTTCCTAATTAGAAGCTTCAGTGGGTAGGACAAATTGACGCATCATGCGTAGATATCTGAAATAGGATTTTAATGAATAACAATATTGATTTGGAGTATAAATGTAAACATTTAAAATATATCTGTAACATGTTGGACCAGTGTTGGTGTTTGCAAGATAATTATGCTCACTGACTATGAGTAAGTGTAATTATTAAAGTTACTCCAAGTATTTGGTAATTAAATGACAAAATTACAGATATATTTGACAAAAGAGATGATTTTATGCAGGGGTTGAGCTGGGCCTTTGTCTTTTTCTCTGGTGCGGTAGTCAGACTCTGGATTTTAATTAATTCTCTTTGATACTTTTCAGGTCTGTACTGACAGAAAAAAAATGTGCAAAAGTGCAAACATTTCAGTCCATATTGGACTTTCCTCAGTGCAAAATGAGGCATGCATGCCCCTATTACTATTATAATATGCCAATTCTATGTCAACTATGTCAAGTCATTACAAACACATTAGGAGAATATAGTTCCATAGCATTGACACATTCTCATACACATACTGATATACAGTATATATATATATATATATATATATATATACAAATGTTAACTTGTACACTGGGAATGGGACCCACTGGTATAAAAAGAATAAGATAAAGTCACAGTAAACAGGTCATATCTAATTCTTCATTTAAGCCACTAGGGAGCAGCGTTGTAAGGTAGATTATATCAGATCACCACTGTTGTGAGTCGCAAGTTGAGTAATGAACTTCACTGTTGTAGTTTTAATACGAAGGGAACTTTTCAACTAATGGTCTGACGATGATAATAAACTAAATTAGACAAATGTTCAGAAAGAGAACTAATACTCAATCAAATGAAAACATCAATCAAATGAACTCTGACTTGAACACCAAAGTGGATACATTACATGTTAGTAGCTGCTATAGGACTTGCCATCAAGTAGCTGAAATTAGTAATGTCATATTTGACATATGTCACCAAGTTGGTGAACAATTACGTATTGAATTGCCTTTTAAAAGTCTCCTCTTTAACTCTGTAATGTAAATGGAAAATGGCATGTTTAAGTAATGAGCATATGCAATAATACTAGTAACATTAGCTTTGCTTATAGAAATAGTTTGAAATTTGGGAAAATATATTTGTTTTCTTGCCGGGGTTAGATGAGAAGTTATGTCCAGGACTATCTGGGTACAGAGACTTTTTGGAGTCTAGTTGCCTGGCAACCCCAAGGTGACAAGAAGTCACTGTGCCCAGCCAAGAAATATTGTCATTTTTACACCTAAACAAACAAGATGTAACATAACACTTAGTGAGCTTTAGAGGTGTTGGATTTAGGGTTAGGGCAGAGCCAGGCTAGCTGTTTCCCCCTGTTTCCAGTCTTTGTGCTAAGCTAACTGGTCACACCATCACATGTAAGATATGGGAGTGGTATCATTGTTCAAATGTTGAGCTATTACTTTAATTAGACAGAACAACCTTTAGCTACAATCTCCCATATATATGAAATAATGCATCTTAAGCAAATTTGTCTTTACTTCAGTTCGTTTGTAAATTTTTATTAAATTTTTTTATTCATAACAGCAAGAATCAAATATAGCAATGCAGGCTCCGTGAAAAAACGTGTCAAGACCTTTTTTCTCTTAACCAGACACATCCATCAAAGTTGACACAGCACACCGCAGGTTATATTAGCTACATTCATGACTAAGATTATTACATGATGTTGTAGTTAATAAAACCCCAGCCTCAGAAGGTACAATTCCCCACCTCTATTTCATTTCTGGTTTCTTCTCACACATTTCATTCTGATGAGATTATATTTTATGGCTTTAGACTTTGACAATCAGAGGTTTTCTCTACAGGTGCTTTTCAGAGGGAGGTGGCCGGCATGCAAACATGACACATCCTTTCAGGGGGCCTGGAGCAGTAAAACAAGCAGAAACAAACTGCAGCAGAAGACAGAATACATCATATTAGCACTACAAGCAGAGAAAACAAACAACAAACGAAAAAAAGTTCAGTTTACATTATATCATAAACGTAAGCATGCGTGCTTGTAGGAGATGAGAGATGACAAAGATGATCAGGACAAAATTTCAAACTAACGACTTAATGACCAAACCACAAAACAGTATTTCATTCTGAAATCATTCTTAAATTCTGCCTGATGTTGAACTACTTTCCTGTTTGGTCAGTTTCATCTACTAGAAGCACAGCTTACATAAACATAAAGAACATACTTATAGCTATGGTGTTTGTGTTGCATGTATTTTAACTCTCCAAGTGGTAAAACTTTAGTGAGTATATTCTCAGGAATCTTTTTTTTTTTTTTTAAATAAACCACTATTCTATTTTTGTATTTATATATATATATTTTATTCCATTACATTGATAGAATATTGTATACTGTAAATACATCTTTCTGTGTAACATGTTTTCTTATTCAATATTACTGTCGTTGATTTTTTTAAACGGTATATGTATTTCCTTTAACATGCATTCCTCTCTGAGTAAAGTAAAGAGACAGGACGTGTTGTGATTGGTTGGGCCTGGGAGGGCGTGGCCATGACACACAGACCTGTCAGTACAGGCAGGTTAGGGGACCAGACAAACCCAGTCAGGCCCTTACGCTGGAGGGTATTGGACGCCTCCTCCGGAAGGTTACCTGGCAAACTACAAGCTGCTGACAAAAAAGAATAGCAACACTTGGCCTTTTCCGAAAGGGGTCGGAGAGTGAGAACTCAGTGCCCTTTTGATGCAAGCAATTTTGTTCAGCCTTTCATAAGATTTTTTTTGTTATCCTAGCAAAATTCCTTGTCATTATAGACATTATTTTTTTATTCAAAATAAGATCTCAATATACATGATTCTCTCTTTTTTGACTATGTACAGAAGTGCAAAAAAGTCAACCTTTATCACCTTTGTCGCCTCAAGATTCCCCACCCCACCCTTGTTGTTTGCAGTTGGCTAAGTAAGAGATGAGTGTGCAGACTCACTTCCCTACTCACCGCGTTCACCTGACCCCGCCAGCAACGCCCCCAAAAAAGTGATCAAATATGCAGCTTGTTTTCCAACATGGCCCAATTTCCAGGGAGAGTAAAAATATTAAAACAATAGTTACTATTTGAAATGGATACAGTAGAAAATAACATCTTTACTCTAAACATCTAAGAACTAGATTTTTATAATAGTCTTTTTTTTTCTTATATGACTAGTTACAAACCTTACAATCATTAAAATATTACTCGGTTATCGGCAATGGTTGCCACAGTGACAACTTAGCCTCTCTGTTCTATTATTTCATCACGGTTAGATACTCATATAAAACATCTTTGTTCAAAGAACACAAAAAGACTAGAGAAATGAACAATATGCATACAGTTCAACAATATGCATAACGTAGAAAATATTGAGTTTACAATCATAATCATACTAAAATTAACATTACATGGAATTTCAGGAAACTGTGCATGAGGAACACACAAACACACACGTTTACCTTATATTCATTATAAGAAAGATAAATATAATAAGCAAAACAAAAAATCAGAACTAAATATCAAAATATCATCCAAACAAAATAAAGTAAAACACTCCTCATCTAAAGAAAAACTAGAAAGTTAAGAAAACACTGACAAAAAAAGTGAAAATTACATAGTGCTCTGTGTGTGTGTGTGTGTGTTAATATGGCGTGGATTAGGCAACTGGATGGTTCAAAATGGCATGTTGCATTGTGCTGACCCGATGGTACATTCTAAGGCTTTGGATGAGTAATACAATCGTTTTATATTCTTGCCACTTTCCCTGTACTATCCACCAATTAAATATGCCTGAAGAACACCCAGAACACAACAAAAATAAAGAGTTCTAGAGATCTACTCTTTACACCCAATCTTTCTTCAGGCCAATCTAATGCGGCCAACATGTGTTTTAATTTTTTTGTCCCGCTAGACTACCCACAATATCTAATAACAGTGACACAAAAGACTTTGGCTGACTATCTGAAAACAGTTCTCAGGTAGACGTATTCAACAAATATTCTTAAATATGTCAGACTATATACACACGACACTGAATCTACTTTGACAATCTGCCTTAAAATATGCATAACCATACAAATGAAAAACAAATCATGTCAAACAAATCACATGTCCATCACCAGATGCACCGTCGATTTTGACTTCTGTCTCACAGCAGTTTGGATACCAACTGATCGCCCTGTTGTTTCAAAGCTATTCATCACAACATCTTCATAATTAGGAGACTCTTTGGTCTCTCATGCAGGCCAAGACCCCACATACAACCCATCTGACTCTTAAGAGTCAATAGACTTGATAATCATGGAGAGATCCATGTCAGCACAGATCCGGTTGTTTCCTGTCTAAACAACTGACATCAAAACAAAGTCTAAGAAAGAAAAAAAAAACCTATTCATTCAGTAGAAGATCTGAGTAAAGCGGACAATCTGGGGAAGGCTATCTAATCAGCAGTGGTGCTATTTGGAATCACAGGTAATGACAGGTGATGACATTGGACACTACATGCTGTCCAAGAAAGAAAACAGACGTATTAAAGGGAAGTGTTGAGTTTAACGCTTTGTAACACTGTTTAAATACCATTCATGTGTTCTGAGATGTATGGCACTTTACAGGGATGCCTGCAAGGTTAAAGACATGTGCTTAGGAGATAGAAAGGTAGGCTACAAAGGTTTGAAAGACACCTCACAGATATTCAGTTGCTATTTTGCCTCTGAGTGCGCTCACGTAATTTCCCTTATCACTGGTTTAACAAAATTAAAATCATAAACAAAAAGTCATTGTGCATGCATATGCGATTCAGTCAGATTTTTTCGTTTCTTTTACCTCAACTTAAATACAAGGTGCACCTTTGTGTAAACAAATGAACACATTTAGGTTAAAGACCAACAACCAATAAACAAACATAAGTCATGATTCTTGGTCAGTGGATGTACCAATCCAGTCGATTTTTTTGATGACTGCTCCACACATTTACCTCATGTTAACATTCAAAGTGTGTCCGGTGAATAAAGGTAAGTTGCCTCTACAGAGCGAAAGGCAGTCTTTAATGCAAATGATGTTCTTTTCTGTTGTTGTGTAATAGTGTGCATGAAGTACACATGAAAACAATCCTAACAAACTGTGCCTTCTATGTTAACATGCAGATTTATTCCAAACCAACTGAGATTTGGTTCTTCCCATTTTGCTCTTGATGTTACAGGCATGAAGGGTGACCTCTAATCTTGGACTCGACACCAACACGCTCCAGTTTCATCTGGAAAGAAGTTTGGAAAACACAGCAAATCAGACTTGAAGGAAGAGGACAAGCTGTGACAAAGCTTAGTTTAGATGTTTCTTATTGTCTTGAAATCAGACCCTGATTTCACATCACGGGCATGGCTACAACTCTATTGCCAGACAAGAATGTCAATATTGGACGATTTTACAAAACCAAGTTTAATGGCATAGTTTTCTACATCCAATGCCAAAGTCTTTCTACAATATCGGCACATATTTCAAACTATGGTATGGTTAAGGTTAGGGAAAGATTGTGGTTATAGCAAATAAACTACTGTATGCTTAAGGTATGGTTAGGATTAGGCAACAAAAACACTTGGTAAAGGAAAGATTGAGATTACAATTTTTTTTTGGTCAGTTGGGATGTTGTGGTTTATGATCAGCACCGTAACCCCTAAACTGTGGTGCAGAATTGTCCAGTATGGAAGTAATTCCTTGGGCTGGGTTTGAACAAGCAAATCATGTATTTTTTCTGTTGCCTTTTCTAACGTTACATATTGACTATTGAGGGTGCATGTTGCCACAGTGGCCGAGTTATATTTGGCAAACAGGACCTGAATGGATTACCTGAATAAAGTGGGTGGTAGAGGTTTTGCAAATATAATAATGGTATCTGAACAAACAAAAAAGCAGTTGCAAATCCTTCACATAACAATTTCAGAGCTGTGCTGGTCTAAATGCAGTGGGTGAGATGTTCGAAAGAGGTGCAGTACATACTGTTCTGAGATTGAGACTCCTACATCTGGGTCACATACTTGTGACTAGTCAGATGGTCTGCAGATATTATTGGAATCTGATTGAAAGGGAGAAAGGCCAAGGCATAAAGAAATAAACAGAGGGACAAAGAAGGAGGGAGACAGAGGCATTAGTTAAAATGAGGACAAACAGCACTTCAACCTACATTGATAAGCATTGTAATTATCTAAATAACCAGAGTATCAGATGCTCTGAAAAGCTAGCAAAGATCAGAGATGAGCCTTGTGCACCATTCATGCATTTTTCATTAAGAGGCACGTGGGAATCAAAAGATTAAAAAAACAACAACTAACAGATACTGAAAAGTCAAAGCTGTTACCAGAAGTGAAAAGAGAGATTGAGAGAGAGAGGAGCAAACCTGATTGGCTGTTGCGGTTGCAAAGGGAACACTTGTGGCAGATGTGGTGGCGGCAGACACAGTGGCTGGAGTAGCACCGTGCATCATGGGTACTTGGAGGGAAACATCATACAGGCAGTTGAACCAGAGCAGATTTAAAGTTAACACTTCATTTGTATGTCTGCCTATAGAATGCTAATAAACATGAGAAAATACTGTTAATAGTTCTAAAAAGATTCAAATCAATTCAGTTTCCTAGTAACAATTACTCCACCAAAGGAATAGCAACAGAGGTGCTGTGGTGGAAGAAAAAGAAACAGTGAGTGCAAGGTAGCTAATTGGCAAATTTGAAGAGCAAAATATAAATTCAGATGACAGTATCTATTTTTAGTCTTTCTTTTTGCATTCATGCTGAACAGGCTGGTTAATTATCTTTTGTTTTACCTCCCTAAAAAAGGGAAATTACAATAACACTACAATTACTACTATAAATAATGCAAAAATTAAACTTGCAACAACACTTACTACATCCACCACTACTTCCACTACCATTAATAACTCCTCATGTTTATATGGCATGTATAACCAGACAGTATAATGAGGTGCTCTAAAGGTTAGAGAGCTTGGGATGGAAGTATAATGAAGCAAGGATCAGGGGGATTTTGAACTGCAACAAGCAATAGGTGACAGATAGACCTGTGGCAGAGCAAAAAGGGGTTCCTTCCATACCACAAAGATGTATTGCAGAGTATAATAAAGCACATAACTTCCAATTGAAATTACACAATTAAATTCAAAATCAAAAAATGCAATTCAGGTTTTTTAAGATACACTGTCGACTGCATTGAAAAGAATATTACATTTGCCATTTTAGGTTAAAGTCTAAATTCATTATGTGGTGAGTTGAATGACACGTGAGTGACTAAAATGGGCTCAAAGATAATCAGTAAGGAAAGCTGGCACCTACCAACACTTGTTGCAGGCGTCATGCACAATATCGAGCCTGCCCATCATGCATTGCAACAGGGAGTGGAGTGAATAGGGAGGAGAAGAAATCAAGAAAACCCATTACAAGTGTTATAAAGTCAGACATACTGGATTCAACCTGGGTATGAACAAACTGTGCTCTGAATATGTTAACCTGCTAGCTTCAATACAATGGCTATATATCTGATAATGTACCAATATTGATTATTAATAATTACACAAAATAATCACTCCTTAGCACACATCACAGTTGCTGCAACCACACATATTGCACAGCACAGGAAGCATATACATGAGATATAAAGCTCAGTTGTGGAGAGCTTCACACTCTGCTGGGCCAGCCCCAGTTTACTGTTCAACTCTCACTGCTCCATTAAATGGAAAGGCAGATTAAAAGATACCAAGTGGTCCCATTTTCCTGTCAGCAGCATAACAACTGTATGCACCATGGTAGTTTCAAATGACCTGCTTTCAGAATCCTCAAAGTGTGTTACAGTGACCTGACAGTCCAGTAGCGTGGGACATATGAGGATCTGAGTATCTGAATCTCTCGCAGAAGGGAATCGATGGCAGGCTATTCTTAGCCTGTCAGATGAGAATATGGGACACAGTGTAAGATGACTATGCAGTGGCCAGAGAAGAGTGGTTCAAATAAGCTGTGTGTACCTGTGTGTGTACTGTATATGCACACACGTCCTGTACATTAAGGGCATAATTTCCACTGGAGATGGAGGGGAGACATTTTGCAGTTTGAGTTTGATTTACTCAATAAAATCTCTCTAAACTGTGTCATCTTACTGTCTAGATGAAAAAGAAAAGAAGTTGATAAAAATATTGATTGATCATCTGGGCCACCTTGTTACACTGCACTCACAATAATAAGTTTGAGAGGCTTTTTTCTTCCCTTTTCTTTGTCTGTCAGGCTTCCTTAAGACTCTGATGGGTGGAGCTTGTTGGGGCTAAATGCAGCCTGACAGGAAGCTCAGCAGACACTCGTTGGGGCCGAAAAAAAGAATGTGACCACTTCTGCAATGTTTTTGGGTTTTTGATTTATAGCTGATTCTGTGAAATCATAATATTATCCAAAAAGGAAGCCAAAATAGATCATCAATCAAAGACAAGGCAGTAACAAGGACAGTGCTGTTGATACAAGAATTGATATATAGATGCAAATATGTCATTGCTTTCAGGTCTGTCTCTTTTCAAGGGGGTTAAGCCATTAATACAGTAATACTGATACAAATAATACTATTAACAGAATAAAAAAAAACATTATTAGGGCAGATACAAGGACCATTTTAGCCATAGTATCTTAACCCCCTCCCCCCTGAATCCTGACATTAAATCTACACCCATGCTGTACATACATACATGTGCAATTATGTCCATGCAAGTTCCACCTTTTCACCAACAATGAAATCACACAATCATTCAGCCATTCATTGTTGATCCCAAAACATAGTCAGGGAGTTTTGTGAGAAATTACATGTGATTTGACAGCCAATAGCAATGGGACAACTGCCACAACACAGCATGAATTAAAGAAGGCTCAAGCCTTACCGGATGGTATGAAGGCAGCCTGCTGCTGAAACTGCATGTTGGCCAGGGCCTGTTGGTACTGGAATACGCCAGCATTGAACATAGTGGTGGCACCGTTGGCTTTTTCAAGTGCAGGTCTCTTTGGTAAAGGAGGCAAGACGGGAGGGAGCCCCTGATGAGGGGACAACACCAAAATAAAAGGATGGGAGTGAGGGAAATCAAAGGATGGTAGCAGTGACATTCAGGACAGAGAGAAGAAAGAATTTCATTAGAAGATAAAGTTGCCCTTCCAAACAGCTATTACAAACACTGGCAAGCAAGCAGTGGACTACACTACCTCTGTCAGAGCAAGACAGGACAGTGGCGCTAGCTGACAAACTGTGACATCTATCCTGCTAGTGACAACAAAAACAGTCCTCTTCACAATGTAATAAACCTTATGATTTGATTTTGAATAATACAGTACATAAAATAACTTTTTTGCAGTTTAAGATCTTTCTGTAAATAGAGCTATAATGACAGCTATAATACAAGTTATTGCATTGATTGTTGGACCATCAACAAAAATGATGTAGTTAGGGAAAGCTGCACTGCCAGCTCCATGATAATAGTACACTATAAGCCATGTTAAGACTGTCAGGACACCTCTTCAACAATTACACATGCAATATGGGAAGTGACAAAATCATGCAAAGACTACTATACCTTATAAGACACTAAAATTTTACATTTTCATGCCTCCAATTAGTTGCTTTTGCGATTCAAGGTGATGAACTGACCATTGACAGTTAAAAATCTAAATAGTTTCCTATTTAAGTCATTTTCGTTTTTGGTCCCTGATGTTATAAATCAGGATTCAAATTTTTATCAAATGTTTTATGCTACAGAACTAATGGCTACAATCAGTTCATCACCCCTCAGTGTTTCCTCAGTTCAGATCATTAAATATCTGCTTAATTTTAGAACTACAAAAGTATATCTACTACACCACAGCTTCATGCCAAGCTAAAAGGTGAAAGGTCATAGTACCAGGTCAAAAGTTGCGTCGAGGGGTCGCTTCAGTGATTTGACAGCCGACTGAGTCTTAATTAGCAGGCAGCGAGCACATGATGGCAATGGGCCAATGGGGTTCAAGCGCATTAACATAAACCAGCAAGCGGAGGTGCATCATGGGGGCAGCAGTGCAGTGTGGGTTGGTGAGAAAAAAACAAACAAAAAAACAAACAAACAAATAAAAACAAATCATTGGAATGCAATATACAACAATAACAAGACTAAGCATGCACATTAATGGCTGTAGGGTTATTGAAAAGAATTATGGCCCTTGGCATAGTTTATTGTCAGAAGAAAATTCTCTTTTATGAACTTTAACTTTGAGTGCAATGGTGTTCTGGTCCAGAAAGGAGGATTAGCCAATTAGCCAGATTTGTTAAATTCATATTTAAGGCAATCCTGGATTATTGTATAGACATACACTATGAATATCATGTAATATAATGTTGCCTCTGGTTTAGTTACAGTCTGTGGTGACTGGGATATGGCAACTAAAACTAAACCACTATAATGTCAGGTTAACTTGATCCTAACCCCTGGTCCCAGGCCAGGGTGCAACTGCCATTACCATCATCTGGGCAGAACAAAACACCTTTATCTCATTATACTATAATACGTCAGAATTATGAATACATTTTGTTAAATTGTCACAATTACAGTATATATAATCTGCCATTAACAAGTTAAAGATTGCCTGCTTCATCATAAAGCTCAGGCTTGCACGGAAGTTAAGAATTTGCAAAGCACTTCAGTGTGTGCTTTCAAAAACAACAGAATTTTAAAAAATTTTATTTCCTGATTTATTGCTTCAAGAATACTTTTTTAAAAGTCTAAATCACTTACAAGATACATTCTGACATCAACTAAAAACACATCTTTTTACACTGTGTGACATTATAACCTGTACGATTTTATATATCCTGGGCTATATTATACTATTTTATTTTATTTTATTTTATTTTATTTTATCTCACTTTCCACTGTTTCATTTTATTGCTGTCTCTCATACCCTTTGTTTAAGCACAGTGTAACTATTAAAGTGCTGTACAAAGAGGGGAGAGGGTAAATGAGGCAGATAACCAATCGGGTATTTAACCACAAGCCTTATCATGTAAGCTTTGATTTGGATCAAAGCACTTTCGTGTGTGCTTTTAAATACACAAAAACATTATTTGTTCCTTATTTATGTATGTTCATAAAATTAGAATGTGAATTAATAATATTACTAATAAAGATAATTTAGTCCAAGTCTGTGGTCACATTGCAAAATTAGCATTTTCACCTCTGATTGTCATTTCAAATGCCATGCAAGCTAATCTGCTCATGACATTTATCATTTTAAAGACAAGTTAGGTTGAAAAGGGCAGATATTAATGACACTAATGTTCAATTGTGGAGGAAGGTCTGATCATATTATGCCTAATTTGGCTTTATGGAATAACTTTAACATGAAAGGTTAGCTGAAATCAAGCTTACCCTCCTTTCTGGAATACCTGCTGCATATTGTCATCTACAGTACTTGGCTGAGCAAAACCTTTTTGTGTCCCTTTATAGAAAACAATCACTGCATTGCAGAAACAAGTTTGAAATTAACAGTAGTCTTCACGGTTGTCTTTTCAGCAAAAAAATTAACATACCTATGGACTGTGAACAGCAAAATATACAACTAACAAAGCAGCAAAAAAAGGAGGAGCAGGAAGAGGGGAGCAGAAGGCTCAGTCACATACTAGCATGATCACTACAGCCTGCTGCTAATAAAGCACACATCGACTCTGTATCTTCTTAGTGCGTATTGGGTCAGAGCTGAAGAGAGCAGGAACAGAGGAGACTGGAATGTGTGCTGGGAGATTGAGTAAAAGCACAGGGTAGAAGATGTTGACTCAAACAACTACATAAGAAACTGGAAAATCAACGCTCTCATCACCAAAGAGTGTTTCTAAACTGTATGTGCCCAAAACCCAGATAGACACAGATCATGTTTAATGCGCCCACACTGACATTAGAAGAGCTTACTGGTTTGTTTTAGCTCGTCACATGAGAAATCATGTCTACCTTGTCCTTGATTTTTTGAATAACTATATGAACTCTATTCTAGGTCACATTTTATTTAACTGATAGTAATTTCGCTGCCTGCACTTGACTGATGATGCTATGATGCAGATGTTCTTTAGCTCGAGTCCTTCTTGGTGTTGTAATCTGTGGACAGATACCTACCATGGCTGCAGCAGCCGCAGCCTGGTTGACCTGGTGTTGGGCGGCTTTGATCTTGGCCTGCAGGTGAGCCGGAGGGTGAAAGTACTTGCACTTCTCCCTCGAGCAGCGGCCCTTAATGTAGTCCATACACACAGTGACTGTGTTGTCATTGGTGTCAATCATAGTGCTATCTGCAGGGTGGGCAAAGCGGCAGTCGCTCTCCCCACGTGTGCAGTTACCCCGCTGGTATTCCCGACATACCTGGTACACAAAAATACACAAACAAACACACTTTTTACTACTTTTATTTTGTTTAAATGACAATCAGACTTTAGTTATGAACCTAAAACACACACATAAATGCACACAAACACCAGACCCACACTCACATTATGAAGTTACTGTTCACTTTACTTCACATTTGATGAAGTAATCAATCTGTTCAGTCATTTCAGAACTTGACAATCACTTTACCAGACAGAGCTAACCAATCTTAATGACAGGTTCGGCCATTACTGATGATTGATAAGTAGAACAGACCGTAATCAGCGTTTACAGACTCATCAATCACACAACCCATATCTATTATTTAAATGAGCCGTGTTGTTGTTCTTCCTCACAGAGACAGAAGGGGGCAGCATCTGCATGAACAGTTGGGAAACTGATTGCTTCAGACTGAATGTAGGGGCTCAATGAGGCTCATGGGAAATATGAGGTTGGGTACTCTCAAGGGAGGCTGTAGCTGATGTAAGCCCACACATAATAAAACACACACAAGGTGGGTGCACATATAAATTATAAGGCAACATTTTTCCCAGAATTAAATTTTGACACTTAAAGAGCTGTGCAATAACTTAAGATCTCCATTTGAGCACAGTCAGCCACCGCTGAGTCTGAACTGCATTCAGAATCGATTTTCTACTCCAAATGAAATGTAATTTCATGGTACATTGTATCGATCTATCAGTTATTGTGATATAACAAGCCATTTACCAAATGTCTGTTTACCGGCCTGACTGTCTGCATGCATAAAGGATTTGATTTGGGGTGGAACAGCTGCCAGACAAAAGGCCACCAACGCCGTTATCTACAAACTAACCCTGCTCTGTCTCCTGTCATGACAGCTCATCATCCGCAATCACCGATCTGTGTGAGCGATGGGGTAGGATTCTCTCTCTGTCTGTCTCTTCTTTCTCTTATATACCCCTCTCACACACTCACACATTCACACGTAAATTTACAACTCCACATGCACACTCACACACATTAATTCCCCACCACTGCCACCATCACCACTGCTGCTACTGGTCTTATTTTAAAAAAAGAGAGACTGCCTTGTTGTCAGGCAGATGTTGGAGAGGCGGGTGAGGGAGGGAGGAAACAAGGGAGAGAAAGGGAAAATGTAAGAGTGGTTGATGAATAAAGAGTAAAGGACAGAGAGATGGGGATCGAGCAGACAGGCTGAGAGTCTTTGGGATCGAGTGAGCGTGTCTGGCATGGAATAAAAATTAGAGAAGAAAGGGAAGACTAAATTGAAGCAATTTGATGTTCTCTGCAGGTGTGGACCTGTGTGTTATGCTTAACAGTAGTTAATCATGCATTAGAGAGAGCTAACCCAGTGGAAGTGCTTAGTTGGACAAACAAATAAAGGGCCTGTTAATCATATTTCTGTCCCCATGGTAACTGTCTCTCTGGGCCATTCATATCACCATGGTTGCAGGTAAGGAACATGTGATTTTATGCATGCTGAAAGGCTGCAGTATAGCTCCATAAAAGATAGAGACAGAGAGATTGCCAGAAAATATTCCTTAGGAAAATGGTCTGAAAGATTGTCTTCTAAAATAGGAATTCCTCCCAGCCTCAAGGAAATAGCCTGTAACATATCTACTGACTGGTATGTGTGCTGGTCCAAGGAATTCCAGCTATGTTTATTTTGAACGACTAGAAACTAAAATATGGCTGGCCCTTTTCTCTAAGATATTTTTAGCAAACCTAGTTCTTGACAAATTAGGCTAGGATGTGAATTCTCCCAATCAAAAAGCTTCACCAGTACATGCAGGAAGAGCACTACAGGCAGTGTTGGGCCTAAATATCTTGAAGGGAAATCAGTGAAAATGAGCAGATTTTCCCTCTACTGCCAATTAATGCATTTGGCTAATAAATATTTCATATCTGTTTGTCTGTTTACTGGACTTTGGTGCAGAATGCTATCAATTCCTTTCCAGACAATCGTTCCAAACCCAGTCTGAATCAAGACCTGCAAGTTCTGCTTCCAATTTTCCTCAGCCTCTCTAACTTCTTCTCACCAGTCACGACTCCTCTATGAAATTCAATCACCACTCTCTCCTTTGCTTCTGTTATCTTTGTCTCTGCTTATCCCCACCCCTCCGCTGATGACCACATCAGGTCTTCAAATTGATTTCCAATCCCCCCCCCTCCATCTCTTTTTCCTGTCATTGACCCAGAGACTTCCTCAGCCTCACCCCCATTAATTACCCAGCTACCCAACGTTACATTTTAAATGTAACCTTCCTAACGTTCTCGCACGCCTCCTGCCTGCCTACAACGATTTCCCCATTATTCCGCTGCAAGTGTTTCCCGGGTGGGGCTGCATAATGGATGAGATTGACTTACTGTCCAATTAATGATTATCTGAACACAACAGAGGAGCGGCACTCATCAGGTTTCAAATGACTGATTGCTTATATGGAAGAATTAAAGATTTTTCTGAAAATTACACACTGAGACAGTATAACTTGAGCATGTGCCAAACAGTGCTGTCTCCTGCCTCCTGACTGACAACGGTAGTGTTTGTAGAGAGACACTCTCATTAACGTCTCTTTTTCTTTGCTTGAGTCTGGGTAATGACTGTATTATGGTAATCGGATGTAGTTACTGTAACAGAAACTGTGTACCAGATACATAATTAAAGTCTACAAACAGAAACTGTTGAGGCAAGACTTTCCAACCCATGCCTTTAATATTCAAATAGGCACAGCCCAAATTTCAAAGCCCAATCTGTTTGCATAGCAAGACCCTCAGTGTTTACTAGCGTTTTGTTAATCCATCTTTTAATCTGTGACTGATATGAAAGTGAAAATTTTTTTAAATTATGCAAATCCTCTCGTCTGTGTGATCTGTGGTGTGTGTGCTTATGTGTATGTGTGTGAATATGTGTGTTTCTTACCTCCAGTCTGTCTGTCCTCATGAGTTTCTGTGCAGCAGCAGCAGCAGCTGGTACGGGGACATTGGGGTTGCTGGTGACCAGTACAGGGGCACTGGGCAACATGTCAGCAGGCATCAGGCCGGGCGACACAGGACCAAGGTATGGGTTAAACGCAGCAGCCGCTGCCGCAGCAGCATTGACATTGGTTGCAAGGCTGGGTGTGACTGAAAACATGGGCTGTGGGCACATGCAAAATGAGAGAGTTGGTCAAAATTGAGCAAAACTATCTCACTCAGATTTCTCACAAAATCTATATGTAAAAATGTTGAATATTTAATTACATCTGCCAATAAGTATAATGTCATCCTTCCTCACTCCTACTCAAATTACCCATTGAAGATATATGACAGTAGATGGTGAAATAAGAGATGTATGCAATTATCAACAGCCAAGCAGAGGATAGGAACTGTGGGATGTGGAGGGAAAGAAGATGGCAAAAATAGACAATTAAAGAGCTTACATCTGAGGGAAAACAATATGTCTTCTTTGATGGCTGCTTGTATTTCATGTACAAGAATGTACTGCCTTTTACTGAAGCTTGAAAGAGAAAATGTCCACATTCTGTGACAGGGAGGCTAAAGAGTATGTTAGCTGACATAGCACACTGCAAGTTTCCCCTGCATGTTCCTGACCTCAGCCTCATTCTGAGTATTGTCTCTTGAGCCACTGCCAACATGACACAGTGAGTAATAGAGCAGCTACATTCCTCCCAAAACCTCCTCGCTGCTCTGGGATGACTCAGAAAATCAGGAACAATGGCGTGGACTTTCTAATTCTTCTAGTGCTGCCGTCTGGAATGTCAGAAGAATTATGTCCTATCACAGGGTGCTCTGGAAAAGTCGATGTGGTGCTCAGATATCAGTTTGGGATATTCGCAGCTCAAGGTTGGGATGAAACAAGTATGATGTTGTTGAAAAGACTCACAGTCATGAGGTTTTAACAATGCAATGAAGCTCAGCGTTAAGTTCAATCAGGAAGACTATCTTTATGCCTCATTTATTCACATCTCTCTCTTTAAATCTGTTCTCCTCTCGCTTTCCGTCAGCTGTCATTTCAGCGTGGATTCGTTGCAACCCTCCTCCACCCCATTCACCTCCAGTTTACCACATTCAGTGTCTGGGTCGAGCTCATCAGAAGTCCACTCCTCATCACATCCAGATCTTCAGCATCCTTTCACCACCACCACCAGTTTTTAGACTCCATTAGGGGGTATCCTATACTGCTCACGACTTCTCTACCCCCCTTAAAATATGATGACGTCACGATGGGGTGTAATCGCCAAAGACCAAAGACATTTCTCATCTTTATTATGCACATGTCAATAAATATTTGTTCACTCATACTGAAGTCTCTCCTGATTGAACTGATGTCATCCTGCAAAAAGTTTGTGATCCTGCTAGTGTCTCTTCACTTAGCACTGAATCGTTTCCAATAATGACAGGCCATTGCAGATTCTTGCTATAAATCACAATCACAACAGACTGAAAACAATTATGTTAAATTGAGCATATTTACACAGTGGGAACAGAAATATATCTCACTGCATGCCTCCTGTCAGCGATTTGTGTTACAGCAGTGATGTGGTGCTTGTGTAGTTCTTTCTCAGACAATCTCTTAGTTACAAAGATTTCCCAATTTACATGCCCTGAATCCAAATTAGAAAAGCATGCCATACAAAATCGCATTGCAAATATATATACAGTACATCACTCAGAATTTAGATCACAAATGTTAAGACTGAAGATCAAAGATGATGTTTCTACATCACAGTTAATGTGACAACAGAATGCTATGAGGGTATCATCTGAGTGAGACCGAACAGCTCAACTTGCTTTCTAAGAATTAAATGGAAATATCAAAAGCAATGTGATCATCTAGAGCTGTGTTTCAATGTCATGCTGTGCCAAGTAATTTAACTGATGTCAAATGAGCCTGTGTAATTCGAACATGCAATTGATATTTAAAACATTAACCAATAAATGGCACAGTCTTTAAAGTTGAATAATAATATATATTATATATATAATAATCCTATCTTGCCACTAATTTCTATAGTACCAAGCTTATTCACATGCTAGGCATTTAAAATGTATAGTAACTTATCTCCTGATTATTTTATGCAATACGTTAATCCTCCGGTATTCAGGAGAACCTGGTGTCCTTAATTTGTTATCATAAAAACTTTATCTGTATAGCACCTTAAAAAGCAAAGTTACAAGGTACTTAATGTGGATTCAAAAGTAAAATATTTCAGGACAAACAAATGTTAACAATCAGACAAGTAAAATATTGCAATTAAAAGTATAAACTATTAAAAAATGTGAATAAACAAATTGAATGTATAGAACACATTAGAACTTGAAAATTGAAACTTAAAGCGAAACTATATAACTTTTGTTGAACAGCATCCACTGTGGCCACAAGTGACAATTACAGGATAATAGTAAATGTTAAATGTAGTGTAACAGCAACACAAGTAGAGAAAAGTCATGAGGTCACAAACTGACTCAACAATGTCATTTTACAGCTTTATCTATCTAAAGTTTGCCACATTAGCTAACATTAGTCACCATAAGCTACTGGTGATACCAGACCAAGGCAGGCTGTACCAGCAAAACTCTTGGTGTTGAGTTGAACAAGGTTGTGTTTTATTGCTTATTAACTAAACTTTTTCAAAGATGCAGTGTTGCTGTCAGGGTGCGTAGTTTAGGCAGCAGGGCAAGGACCCAAATACAGACAGCAGGGAGGCTCAAGCAGTTCAAAAACCAATTTATTTTTGCAAGCAACAGGCAACTGGCAGGTACGTGACACAGAAGCAAGAGAGAAACATCCAAAAAACAGGAAGACAAAAACCGAGCATAAAGTATGCAGTACAATGAACTGACAAAGGAAGGGAACCGGAAAAAATAGGGAAGTGGCTAACGAGGGAATCGGGCAGGTGTGTAATAGGGAACAGGTGAGGATAATCAAGGACTGACACGAGGGCAGGAACTGAAAAGACAGGAAAGACAAGACTAATAAAACAGGAAACAGAACCAGAACTAATGGGATGTAACAGTTGCTACAATGTTAAATCAACAAAGGCCTTTAAAAAAAGATTTTTAATGTGATTTAAAATATGTTATTGATTCTGAACCAGAATCTGTACCAAGCAAGTGCACTAGATCTCTACTTTATATCCATCGAATTTATTCAGATTTGTTGAAGATTGTTGCTACATCAGCTAAACTGAGCACACTCTGGGCTTTGTTTGTTATGGTGCAACCACTTTTCAAATGCTAGCCTACCTCCCTGCTTACCTGCCACCCAAACATGGAAATACATATAATTACAGAAGTAAGACATCACTGGAATGCTCGTCCCTTGTGGCTTTTGTGGTTTTATTTAACTTATTTTCATACACTGCCTGCACCAAACAAGTACACCAAATTTCCTTTAGTGGAGATTCTTTAATGTGAGTGAGTGATACAGTACTGTAGATAGATATAATTGTAATGTGGGCTGTCCCCTGACGTCGACTCTGTAATAAAAAAGCAACATGAGCACCATCACTCACAACCAGCTTTAATGGACCCTAATTACTTCACCCTCTGCACAGTTCCATGCGTGAAATGAAAGCACCCTCCTACGCACATGGATGGAGGGGGGACACATATAGACAAAAAAAGGGGGAGAGCAGCAGATAAAATGTGGTAGAGCTACTGGGGATGGGGGCAGGAAAATAAGCTAAAGACACAAGGGAGGGATGGAGGAAGAAAGTCTGATTCCTGGAAAGGCTAGTACCCGGTCTTAGCCTTTGTTCCCTTTGCACATAACATGGCTCTGTTTTCTTGACTTTTCTTTGCAGTGCAGGTCTCTCCTCACTGCTGTCGCCCTATCTCCTTCATTTTACCTACCTGTCTTTACTCAAACCATTTATCTCTTCCTGCCTCTCTTTCTTCTGCTGCTGTGTCCTCCTCTGTCAGCCTGTCCTGCTCCTCCTCTCCTCACTTTCTCTCTCCCCATGACATAAACAGAAAGGGAAGGCTTTGCAGTCCCAGGGAGATCTATTCCTTCTTTAAACCCTTTCATGGTTTCCTCTGTTCCTCTCAATGGGCCTCTCAACTCAGCCCCTCTTCCCCAGATGGGGTGATAAGCCATCGGCTAAGTGTGCACATGCGTGTGTGTATCCAAGCATGAAGCATCTGAAGCTCTTTTGAATAGTCTGAGACAAATTCACTCCAGTGCTCTCACTCAAACATAAAGGGACAGACGAGAAGACAGAGGAATAACTTCAAGCCTGACTGACAGGTCTCACTGACTCTGTAAGGTCTCATGGACCGGGCATTGCCTTGAAGATCCTCGGAGTGTGCAGCACAGTCGCAGAGCAATTTCTGATGTCATTTACATGTGTTTGTGGGTGTGCATGCATGGACTTGATAATGATGATAATAATATAATACTTTTACTTATTGTTCACTGTATAAAAATACTCCCACAGTGATGGTAAGGATTCAGTGTTTAACACCAGGGCCCCGTTGTTCAAACATTGCTTGACTAATCCAGGCTAACATGATATTAATGAACTTAGTGCTGAAACAATTAGTCAGTTGATCGATTAGTCAATTGACAGAAAATTAATCATCAACTATTTTGATAATTGATTCATCATTTAAGTCATTTTTCAAGCAAAAATACCAAACATTCTCTGGTTCCAGCTTCTCAAACGATTTGCTGTGTTTCTCTGATTATATCATTGTTAAATATGTTAAATATGTTTGGGTTTTGGACTGTTGGTCAGACAAAATAAAATGTCTGAAGATGTCACCTTAGGCTCTGATAAATTTTGATGGCCATTTTGGGACAGTGCTGGGCTATGAAGCGATTTTGGCATGGTGGGCACAGTCAATGTGATGGGTCACATGATGCTCCTTTGGCCCAAAAAGCCTTCCTCATACAAAAGATACAGCTGTAAATGATGAATACATTTTTCTAAATGTCAGGCATTAGGTCTAGTAAAAATTAACTTAAAATTAAGTCTCAAATAGGTGTAAAAGGCATAAATAATTTTCTGCCATTCATGTCTCAGGGTAGCCAGCAAGAAGTCAGCTAGCTCGGCCAGAGAACGACTCTCTGGAAACACAGAAGCCTGAGGAAGCCCGAAAACCTTTTAAACCATATGCACACAGTGAGCAACTTTCATTAAAAAGAATGGGAAGCCATCTTGAAACACGGTACCCAGTTCTCTTATATATATGCGGTTAAAATCCTATTTTGATAATTACGGCAAAAGATCTTGGTCTTGGTTTGAGTTAAAGTTAATTCCAGATAAAGTTTAAGCTAGCTTCCGAAACTAAGAACTACGAACTGCATATGCATATGTATCTTCTCACCACTGGCTGTAGCTGTGTGCCGGGCATCATGGCGTTGGCGAGCTGCATCTGCTGGGCCAGCATGGCCATGTTTTTCTGCTGGATGAGGTTGTTCCTCCCATTGATCTCCAGCTGGGTCTTAAGGTGGGGAGGAGGATGCAGGTACTTACAGTTCTCCCTGGAACAGCGGCCCTGATGGGGTGAGAAAGGAGGAGGAATCAGGGAGAGACAAGGAGGGTGAAAGCAAAGGAGGGATAAGGAGGATAGAGACATGGAAAAAGGCAAATTAGAATTGTGTTTCCCTTAACTGTTGCCTAATGTAAAGAAGTAATGAGCCTTGACTCAAGTTGCTGCCCTCCCATTTAGCAGGCTCTGACCTAACATCCCTGACATCTGGGTTTGTCGTAAAGAAGACCAATCAGTTCTGCTTTCTTTTCCCTGTTCATGACCTAAGCTGTGTGCTCGCTACCGTCTCCTGATTTCTCAAGGTCCCACTGAGAGACAAATTAGCTTTAAGAGCAGAGATAAAGGGGATTAGCTGTCTATCTACTTCTGCTAACAGATTGTAATGCACAGAGCGAAAGAAAAAGAGACGCACTGTGTCTCAATGATGATATAGATACTTTTTATTCTCTTCTTTTTGATTAATCAGTTAATAATTTGATGTATGAAATGCCATAAAATTGTGGAAAAATCACACATTTTACAATCACAATTTCTTAAAGCTCAATGTGACATCTTGAAATCACTTTGTTCTGTCCGCCCACCAGTCCAAAACCCAAAGATACAAATTTTACTACCACATAAGACAAAGAAAAGCAGCAAATCCTCACATTTAAGAATCTAAATGAACTAGAGAATCAGAACATTTTTGTTTGAAAACTGACTCCAAAACAATTAAAAGATTGTTCAAATAAATGATCGATCAATCGACAAATCATGAGACAGATTATGTTACGAGGAAAAGTTCAGAAAGTTCAAGAACATATCTCTTTGTTAAGTAAATGTAAAAACAGGAAATTTAAAGGAATGAGAAAGAGGAAAGACAAAGAGATGAATCGCTCTGCTTTTTACCTGCTACCTGAACTGCTTCTGCACTGTTGCTCTATCTCCAAAGAGGAATAGTTTTGGGAATTTCATTCAGCAAAGACCCACACTCTCCTCCGTCCTAACATGTTAGAAGCTGTCTCACTTGATGCTGGATGTTTTACAAGGCCCAGTGAATCACTATTGATCCCCTCCCAATTGAGACAAATGAGTTATGTCAATATTTTACATCATTTCAGAAAATAACAGGCTAGAGATCTCGATCGATGCATGATTGGAGACTTCTGCGACAATAAACATACACACATCATGGCACTCCGTATCTAATATTCTGCTAGTGTCTATAGAGAGGGCTGTGTGTGTCTGGGTGCTCGGTGCTGTGGGTGATTATATTCATCCAGCAGTCAGCAGCCCAAGGGGAGAAGGAGGGAATGTAATTTACACTCTCATAATGCCTGCTCCACTGAACACTCCCCCTGATAGGTAATATTTTAGATATCTCCTCCTCTTTTTGTACTCCCCCTTTCTCCTTCATTCCCTTCCTTCTGCCTCGATCCCCCATACATCCCAAGCCCCATGCTGATATTTGCTCTCCTCATCATGAATACAGAGCAGTTGAGGCGCAGAGGTGCTGCTGTGATCTGTGTATGTGAACATGCTCATGTATGTGCGCAGAATGTGCAAAGCAGAAGTACTATACCCTCACTCTGCGTCTGTCGCTATCACTCTTTCTTCTTCTCTCACCTCAATCTGTCCCCATCAAAATGCATCCTCTATCCATCTATCCCCATTACTCCTTTATATGAATCTGTCTCCAGGGGATGGGGAGACCAACCCTGCGACAACTCCACAGTACCACCTCCCACGGGGAATTAAAGGTTGGCTGTCTTGCTACTGCTTATCTCAGTGAGATTACCTGCTGCCCACTAAGACACCTGCTTTCACAACCTAACACATACACTCTCCCACTCTTCCTCTATTCCTCCCACCTCCCCTCTTTCCTCTCCTTTCATCTCCTTGTCTCGCTCTATCTCTCTATCTCTCCATCTCTCCCTTTTACTTCCTCGTGCAGCCATATTCTGCCTAGCTACAGCAGGAACGGTACTTTGCATTGGAGAGCAGCAGAATGTCAAGAGTTCTTCCAGCATTTTCATTGGCTGAGAGCTGAGAGCAATAGTACTCGCAGCCTGCCGATTGGCCTAGAGGCACACATTAGCAATGCTCCTAGTCTGGCTCATCCCTGTGTGGATGTGACTATTGATCAGCACTAATTGGTTAATGTCTTTTGATTTTCAAGGCACATTCCCTCTGGGTGACTAGACTCTAGCATGCCAACTCCAGCCGTGTGTGTGTGTGTGTGTGTGCTTGTGTGTGTGATTAACTGTGACAATGCAGAGCTTATCATTACATAAAATCCCCCAAGCAGTCTTTGAGGGCAGTCTCTGCATTGGTTTGCAATGGTGAACTTTAAGGCGGCTTTAATAATTTAATATTTTTTATCCTAACAATATATCAAATGACTACAGTGTGTCATTTTAAAGGTGCCGCTCATAGTGATGAACTCACAAAGGATTATCTGCAAACTCTGCAGCTCTTCTCAGCTTTTTAGCATCTTTCAGCTTATTATTTAGCTTTCTTTTCTGTTTTGGTTCATTCTCACTGCTCTCATAATGTGCTTTTCGGCTGCAGAAGGCAACAAAAAAAGCTCTAAAAAGCCACTGTACACTTCCTGCTCAACACCAAACAGCAGACTGACACAGTTGGAGAGAGAGGTAAAAGGAGAGTCATTACTAAATTTACATTCATCAGGTGGCCAGAACACAACTCCGAATGAATGCTAATTGTGTTCCATGTCTGCTGGATGTGTAAATAAGCTGTTTGCTAATAAGTTACATTTAAGCTCTATCAACTTAAAAGGTGATAATATACCAGTGTTTACAGCTTGTTTCAGCTGCCCTTAAGTGTCCAAAAATTATAAATTATTGCAGGTTTAAACACAGTTTTATGTCAAGTTATATTGGGTATAATGGACAGCTGCAAAACTTCTTTTTAAAGTGTTACGCAATGACATTTTCAAAATAAAAAGCTTTGTTAGGGAATGTTTTTCATTTGATGGTTTTAATGTGATTATCAGGCTTCTCAATCAGTTGTAGTTGTAGAATCACACAGTGTACAATGTTGCTGCAGAATCACTTACAGTGCCATCTGATTTGGACAACTTTCTGATGTCTATCGTCATTAATATGTTTTTGAAAGAAGTACTGTAGATTATTTTGTTCGTTGGAGATACACTGCTGTGAACACATTGTATAGAGTAATATCATTAGGGTTATGGTGAAATAATAATTATTACTATGCTTACAGTAATGAAGATTTACCTCTGTGCATTTTATCAGCTGTATTCAGAAAGGTCAGCACCTTGACATAGTCCTTTCCCTCTGTTTTCACCGATACCCTCATTATATGTTGCTGTGTTGTTGTTGTCTGAACAATTCAATCCTGTGTGAGCCTGAAATCCCCACCAATCACTGCCTGTGTTGCTAATGTCCTGGCTTCTCTCCTGCCTCTTTTCTCTGCTGTTTTCCCCGCTGTCTAAACAGTGTCAGTACGGGTTAATGGTGAGCCTGTTTGATCCAAAGCAGTGCTCCCTCTGGTTAGAATGTATGACTA
>LKNJ01000947.1:114129-158210 GCA_002120245.1 Maccullochella peelii
GAGGACTGAGAGTGCTGCCAGACTGGCCAATAACACACACACACACACAAACATTAATACAGAACATTTATTAAGCAATACACTGTAAACCTGATGACAAACATGTTTTTTCTTTGAAGAGAAAAACATCCAGTGATGTTTGTCTTCTCTTTCTCTGTCTTTCTGTGTGCCACTGCTAATACTAAATGTCTGTATAAGTCTCATTATCTCTTTCCAATCATTTATCAAATCTGGAACACCCCTGGTGCATTAGTATAATAGCCTGGATCAGTTAATGGCCTTAAAACCTCATTTAACTGGGCAGAGGGATAAGCCTTTGAGACAACGACAAAGATAGATATGTGGACAGAGGAATCACAGACAATGATGGACGGAGGTGACACAACAAAGCTAGCAGAAACTATAACTGGAATAAAATAGCTGATGAGTAAAACAAAAAAAACAAAAACACTGCTGCAGAGAGTGAAGCTCCTCTACGTCACAAATGACGCAGAGTCAGCGGAAAGCTTTTAGCTGTAGTGCTCAATTAGCCAAAACACCAATTACAGCCCCCAAAAGCACTACTTAGCCTGGAAGTGTGTTAGCATGTTTTGGGTGGGTGCGAGTAAAATCGTTAGCACAGGAAGCTAATGATGGGGCAAAATCATTAGGCGTCATGGCTAATGACAGCTCTCTGCCACTGTCAAGCTGAGCTGTCCCTTGTTTTGGTATCCACTATTACACATGCCTGAAATGACTGCCTCAAGTGGTCCATGTTAAACTAATATTTGACTGTTTGATTCTTACTAGTGGTTATCAGTGTTTTCATAATCAGTGATGTTGTAGAAAATTTTAAAAAGTGTTTTATTTGTGACCTGTAACATTTATTCACATCAATTTGAAACTCCACACTATAATCTTCATAGGTCTCATTTAATCTGGTTGAATTTAGGTTAAGATGCTGCACACACTGTTGCCAAACTTTAAAAAAGCTCAGCTCTACTTCCAACCAAAATGTCTTGGTTCAAACTCCATCAGCCAACATGTTCGGTCTCGCCATGCCTGTGGATTTCCTACAGGTGATCTGGATTCCTTGTCCATGTCCAAGGACATGCAGGTTAGGTAAAATGGAAATCCTACATTTCCTAAATTTCTTGTCGGTGTCAATAGACTGGCAACATGTCCAGGGTCCAGCTTTTTTCTCACCTTGCTCTTTTCTCCAGACTTTCCACCCCCCTGCAAAGAATAAACGTGTATAATGGATGGATGCATACAGGCCCAGTCTCGATATCCACCCTGAACCTGAAGCACTGAACCACAATTGACCTTATTTTCCACAAGAACAAGGGTGACGCCATTGTGTTCGTTTTGTCATCCTACTTCCGGACACTCTACTTCCGAGTGAGAGGCAAGCTAGCTAGCGATAGATGATCACCGAAAGCTACAATGTCGAGCATTATGTTCAGTTAGGGGATGCCATAACAATTGGATAAAGAGGAGAGAACAACTACAGCAAGAATGTTACGACCATAAAGTCAAGAGTTCGGAGTTTTGTGGGGCTTTTTACAACCTGCACCCACCTCCTAAAGATGAGGAGCACTTGAGGCTATGGCTGAAGCGCCCACCCAAGCGCCCATATATGTGTTCCTACCATTTCGTGGACAGAAAGCCGACCGATGAACACCCTTACCCCGAGAAATGGCTCGGCTACGATGCTCCGTTAAATAAGTCACGCCGGGTGATTAAACCAGATCTGATTAAGAGGTCGTCAGATTCAGGTAAGCTAGCTAGCTAGCTATGTGTTCAATTGCTTCTTAGCCTAACNTAACCCTAGTGAAATCCGTGCTCTGAGAAGCTACATTTATAGATCGGTAACGAGCAGTTAACTAAATACAATGAATTTTGCATGTTTAGCATTGCCACCCTATATATTTCATAATTAAGATGGTACAAGATATTATGCAGCCAGCGATGCACGAACATCCAGTAGTCTCCACTGATCCCTGGTTGCTAACTAGCACCCACACAGAGTGGTTTGGGCTGCTCGACTGGCTGGGGTTCACATCTGCCTTCAAAAAGACAAAATCGCCCTCTGCGTGTAACAGAACACGACCCACTTTCCCGCTATGTAAATTTTGGTAGGCCTCGGTACTTTTATAATTCTTCATAGCTGCTCCATCAACTCCTTGAGACAGGAGGAAGTAATTAAATATGTCCCAGTAGGTTACCTCTGGCCACTTCTTCATATCGTCGACCCACGTCAGCACTGATGACGGATGGGACAGTATGAGACCGTCCGATCTTCTTATGTTGTTTCTTGTGAGGTCCCATTTTAAAACATTTGATGTTGCCATTTTTGATCTAGCTAACGATATTAAAAATCTTCTAACTAGTGAACTGGCTACCGGACGGGGCGGAAGTCAGAAGACAAAGGCCGGAAAAGGGAAGTACTGAAAGTGGGCGGGGCGGAATAAGGTGAATAGACTTCACCTGTGTGATCAGAATAAGTGTCTGAGAGCAGGAAGGTGTACTGACGAATTCCAGTCATTTTTTTTGCGTAACTATTAGTGGCTGAGTTGGGAAAAAAATGTTCGTGTCAACCTCCTAGTTTTTGAGAATTTTTCTAAAAGCGATGATATCTCACACTACCGAAGAGTCAGCAAAGCTGTGGCTGAATGGCTACACACCCACCATAAGTAACACAGTAAAAGCAGCTAACTATGTAGCTAACTTAGTGGCTATTTAAATGCTTTCCTGTTCTTCACATTCTAAAGTCTCCAAACACCATATGAGGAATGAGACAGCACTTTGTGAAATTCGTTTCCTGGACAGAGACATTTCTGTGGCCAGTAAAGTGAGGGTCAAATACCATATGTAGTTTAATGAAGTGTTTGCTGTTTGCTCCCTGACTGTAAGCAAAACAGTACTGTTGTACCTAATCACCATATTTGGAAGTCACCTTGTCATCATAAGGCAAACAAGTACACATGGTGATGTGTGTGTTTATACTTCCAGAAAAAGCAATATTTTAAGGCAATTCCTTCCATGTCCTGTTTATGTTTTGTTTTTGCTTCCACTGTCATTACTGTTTTAATGTCACAACACTATGAATTATGGGTTATTCCCTTGAGCAAAATGTGCAGAATTCCACATTTACAAGAAGTGTGCATAAAAGGCTCAAAAAGTCAGTCTCCAGCTTATTTCACAGCGGGGCAGCTCTGAACCCCTGAGGACTTAGGGCGAACACAGCGGCAGACATTGGGACTGCTGGGCCACAGAAAATCAAGATCAGTCATACCTATCTGTTGCTTACTGCTTTGAAAGTAAACATCCCCATAGTCAGAAAAGTCAGCGTTACTAGCATTTGAGAAATAAAGTATCTGGTGAGTAAAGGGATTAAATATTATGTCAAAGTCACCAAGTCAGCAGCAGAGCCGCCTTTTCATCTTCGTTTACTATGCTCCTTTCACTGACCCGGCTGCAGTCATATAGCCTAGACATTTTTCAGCAATCTGCTTGAAAAGGAGGATTAAAATAGTTCAAATGAAAAAGTCTGTAGACTCTCTCTCTCTCTCTCTGGAGGGTGTAGTATAGGTGGTAAGTGTTGTCCTGGCTCCTGTGGGAACGTCATTGTAGAATTGCGCAAGGCAAAGTCTCTAATTAGCTTTGTTCTCATTAGGTCTACAACACAATCTCCCCTCAGACAGACAAACACACACATTCACCAGCACACACACACACACATATAGTGATGTAGAGAGAGGCCACCCCACAGCCCCTGAGATCTGGCCCTTCTTCTCTATTTCTCTTTCAATTAACCCTCTTCCTCCGTCCTCTATCTGTTCATCTTTTTCTTTCTGCCTTCATCTCTCCTTCACTCTCAGCCTAAGCGTTCTCTATGCACAATCTCTCAAGTTTAGTCTAATTCAGTTTAATCTCCCATTCACTGTGCCAAGGAGGCAGGCAGTAAGCAGACACATTAAAACAGTCATAATGGAAGACTGGTGAAGAGGCACACAGGATTCAACAGCTTTTAGGCCTAATTATTTTATGCCCATCTTTGTAACGCTCATTCAGCAGATATATGGGCCTCACTGGCTGCTGGGAATAGACCTCTTTCTTTTTTCACGTCTAATCCTCCCCCCTTTCTTCATATCTGGATCTTCCCCTGTTTTCACGCTCTCCTTAGATTGCTTCCCAGCCATTGTCATTAAGTGTTCATCAAGAGCTGGGGAGAAAGAGATCTTTTTCAAAAAATTGTTTCCTTGTATCTTTATTTGAAGACAGAAATGGGAGAAAATCAGAGTGAAAAAAAAACGAAAAGGAGAAGATGAAGTTGTGAATGAACAAAGGATGCTTGCTGACAAAGACTGGCAGCTGCCTTTGGTTTGCGCTGTGATCGTTAGCAGCTACGCTAACTGGCTCCAAAGTGACAACAAAAGACGCTGTTGGAAACAGGCAGAGTGCCCTCAGCTTGTGAAAACTACATGGGTGGACACAAACAACCGCATAAGTGCACAGAAATTGTTAACGTGCCCTCTTTGTATAATGATCTGAGGAGGGATTTAGTATCAAAAGAAGAATATTTTTTTCTCTGCACTCCTGATGAAACGAATCAGGATCAGATGCAGTAGAGTCAGAGGGCTGGAATGTTCTATTCTATTCTACTTCTGATGAGTCATGGGGGACGTGGCATATAATCATGAGACCACACCCTGAAGCCTCCGACTAACAGAGTGAGAAAAAAAAAGAAAAAAGAAAGTTGTCAGACACGAGTAGAGACATCTTTTTGTGGTACATGTCTGCACTCACACACACACTCACACACTCCTATTCTCCTCCAACGAATGGTGTCACTGTACTGGCATCAGCAGCTCGTGTCATTGCCTTGAGGTTAAAGCAGATAAGAGAGGATTAGCATTCATCACTCTATAAAGTGATGATACCCCCTGCGAGCATACACACACACATAGTGATACACAGACATGCTCAAGGCACACACACACACACTCATACACACACACAAGGCGAATGGCCAGAATTTTTCTCCATAACTACAGCTTCTCTTTTTAAAGACTAAGGGTCAAAGTTAAATACAAAGAGAAATAACAGTAATACAGAGCTACAGCAGGTAATCCTTTGCATCACCAACAACTACAGAGCTGGAAAACACTCAATCTGAAGCCTTGGGTTTTCATGATGACGAAGTCTGCAAAAAAGGAAACAAGCACTACAATAGAAAAGAAAAAGGTTTCTATTTTAGCATTTGATATAAGATCTTTTAATTTGTTGACATTTTCATGCTAAAGTTATATTTTTTCCATTCAAGAATGCTCAGCAAAAATAATTAACTCAGCACAGTTAAAAAGCTATTGTCTCTCAGGACCTTGGCTTCACCACTGCAGAGGACCATTCAGCACGCACCGGGCCCTGTTCCCATAAAGACACACAACAGAGCGAAAGCAAGAGACAGACAGACAGAATAGAAACAGAGACCGAGACAGAGTCATTTGTAGGTTAAGGATATATTTTGTTAGCGTGATACATCATGGAGAAAAGCATGACACAGTGTGTCTTAATTTCCTCCCACACACACACTGCACGTCAGAGCAGAGCGCCAGATCACCCCTTCCCTCTCCACGTAGCGCCTTCCGGCTGCACACTCATCCACATCGATCCACATTGATCAAAGTCGGCTTGTACCACTTCAGCAAAGAGCGGGGTGACAGTGGGCAGGGTGATCACGTTCCCTAAGCCTCTCTCACAATGGACTCATCCGTTGTCAGAGATGCCGCTGCCACGTAGTCACAAAAGTAGTGTTGTATCTCAAAGGAGCCAAAATCTGATTATAAAGACAGATAAAAATGTGAATAAATTTGGCCTAAAATTGAACTGAAGTTCCACCGAAGCTTAAATTTTTTGTTTTGAATGAACTCTAAGGATCAGACTGTAATCTCCATGTCATTTAGATCACATATTTTGTGATATATAGTCCAGTCTAGACAAATTTCAGCAGGAAAGCTGCGGTGGGAGGCAGCACGGTGACAGGCAGCGTGCTGTCGGCAGACCCAACACAACACAGCTGCTGTATCTCTCTCTGATGGCTGAGCCTGATACCGCTGTAATCCAGTTAAAGCCGTTTGAAGAATCACAATGTCCGACAGCAAGCCCTGCAACATACACTATAACAATAAAGGGATATTACAGACATTCTTCAATCTCGCACGAGCTCAACAGACGACTGACTGCCGTTCACTTCCACTCTCTCCTCCTCTGTTATTACTTTTCTCCATCCATACACCACCTATCAGCTGTTTATTCCTCTCCATCTGTCTATCACTGTCCATTTGATGTCTATGCACCCATCCATCACTCTTTCACTCCATTTCATTGCTGCACAATCTCTTTTCCTCTCTGGCTTTAATCTGCTTGTTGACACCAACCTCCTGCCTGTCTGTCTCTGCAGGGATTACATTCTTTGCTTCATATTTAATGTCATCATGATGCAATTACAGATGCAGGCATTTCCGCAACCAAATTGGCTTCTTGTGTCATTTCAGAGCTATTTTTGTTTTTGCTGCGGACTTGCATGACTTGTATCTTTCAGGGTAGAAAAAAACAAGTGGATTTTGCAGGTTGCTGTAAGACGTTGATTCAGAGTTGATGTATTAACTTTTGTAGAAAGAAAGAGGGAAAGACAAAACCCACGCAGAAAGCAGCAAAAACATCCGCTCCATAATGTTCATGAAAGATCAATACTGCATGGAGACAAAGTGCTGCTAAACAGTGCGGTTTCTGTTAATTAGCACTTCTCTAATGATCTCTCTCTTTTTTCTCCTCCTCCTTTCTCTACTCCCTCGCTTTCTGTACTTCCCCTCCCACTCTCGCACTTTATGGCTCCCTCCCATTAAAACCCTTTCTTTCTTAGGCTTCATCACTTGCTCATTCCTCTGTCTAAGTCTGTTGATTCTGCCCCCCTAACCAATGTTCTGTCTCTCAGCAGAGAAAACAAAGCGAGAGGAGGAATCTGAGTTCTTTTCATAAGCGTGATAAATATCCCACTCCTGTGTTTGTAGCTGATGGCTCTCAAGGATGAGATTTAATGAACCTCTCATCCAACTCTGATTATTTTCTAATTAAAGGAGTGAGTGATGGTGGCAATGAGTAAATTCATGAATGCATACAAACATGCTGATGACAGACGCGGAGACAGAACTCATACTCAGTCTAGCCTTGTTTACTCCACTCCCTCGGGAACGGAGATCATATGGCAGAATTTTTTTTTTAACAAATTTAAATAAATTACAATTCTAAAATCAAATTCTGTTGATAATGTAAAGTGTAATGTGTAAATATTAAAATGTTGCATTAGTTGCATTAATCAAGCTGGACTTGACTGCAAACAAATTGTACATCTGCAAGCATATTTTTTATTATCAGGGGATCACCAAAGGCAGTAGAATTCATCCTCTGGGGACCATGAATGTGTGTACACAATTTCATGGCAATCCATCCAATAGTTTTTTTTTTATCCAATAGTTATTTCAGTCTGGACAGAAGGGGAGAATGACCAGCTGACAGTAGCTACGACATTGCCATCCCTAGAGCCTTGCTGCTAGTGTGGCTACAAATCTGACATTTATTTGCTGCAAATTTGAAGTTCATAAAAATATAAAATCCAATGTCCTAAAGTATTAGCATTAGGAGACAGAGTTGCTAATTGACATATACTGTATATCCAGCAATTATCTATATATGTTTATCCTTTGCAGGGGTGGCTGGAGCCTATCACAGCACTCACAGGGTGAGAGTCAGGTTACACACTGAACTGGTCACCAGTCTGTCACAGGGCTAACACATATAGGCATACAACTATTCACAGTCGCTAATTGACCTAACCTGCATGTCTTTGGACTGTAGGAGGAAATCCACGTAGGTATGGGGTGAACATGCAAACTCTACACAGACATCTCGGACAAACTGGATTCTGGATTCAAACGCTGTAAAGAAACTAATCACTGCACCACCATGCCAGCCCATACAGTATGTTTAATCCAAAATAATAACCTTTGTTTCCACTTTGATAATCCAAACTCTCTCCTGTCCTATATTAATTTCTCTATTCCATTATGTCATGATTTGAGAGCTGTCGTGTTATGGCTTCCATAATGGCACACGCATACATAATCAATTCACAATGTCCGACAATACAGCAGGGAGAGACTTGCCCAGCCTCCAACTACCTGCCTGTTGCAGCCGGCAATACCATTAACCAGGCACCGAAGACACTCTTATGTGATTACCTACCTGAGTTGAATGCTCATGATTTCACAGGACTCTCTCTGCTTTACTGAGATCAGTGTGTGTGTGTATTTGTGTGTGTGTGTGTCACTGTATGTGTGGGTGACTGCAGTAGAGAGTAAGTGCTTGTTTGCTGTTTGTCTCGTTGCGTGTGTTTATGTGTTCAGGATTGAAAGTGAAGGATTACGCTTCAGAAGTGCGACTGCAAAGCGCCCAAACTCCAGAGATCAGATGAAGAGCAGAGGGTCAGTGACAGATAGAGGGAAGAGGAGATGGAGGAAAGGCAAGACAGGGGTAGACAGACTTACGGCGCTGCCAAACGACAAAAGCGTGAGAACAAGTTGGCAGACGACTCGCTGTCCTGGAGTGAATTAATGTTCCGTTGCTCCCACTCTCCATCTACCTCTCGCTCCACCCTCGAACACCTTACTTGTCCGCAGTCTGATTTAAATGTTTGTTTTACCGCATCACTCTCAAAGAATTACAAATTGTGTGCTTTAAAAGCAGTCAGAAGATGGTGAGGTAAAAGAAAAAAGTGTGGAGGAGGAGGGGAGGTGATCGGTGTACTGGGAGAAAGGCAGGGAGTTAGACTGGTGTGCTGGTGAGGGGGGCGAGACAGACTAACAGGAATGGATCAGGCCATAACCGATTAGATATTCTGTTCACAGCAGTAGCAGCAGGAGCAGCAATAGCAATGGGACATCACAACTCAGCACGCAGAGATGTTATTACCCTCAGACTGCCTAAACGTCCAGAGCCCTCCAGCCTCACAAAAACATGCAGAGGCACACATATGCTAGAAAATGGTCTCAGTAATATATGGAGAGAAATTAATTATATGATAGTTGTAGTTTGAGGCAACATTAATGGTTTGGTAAGTATAGGATTAAAAGTGAAAGAATGAAGGGTGCCAAAAGGTGAACGAGAGACGATTGCATGTGGTGAGAGGCTATTCCTGAATGCCCTTTTATGTATTTTGGCTCTGATGCTGTTGTGTCATGTCTCCATGCTGATGCAGCATGTTTAAAGATGGATGTGTGTGTGTGTGTTTGTGTCCATGCTGAGGCAGCGTATCCACAGATGGATGTATAAATGGTGGCCTCTCTGAGGACAGAGAGACATTTCGAGGAGACATTTCAAGAGAGGACTCACTCATGAATAGAGCCTGACAAAGTTATTAGCTGCTGGCCATGTGTTCCCTCCTTACTTCACGGCAATGTGCTAATAAAAGCCTCCTTTCTTAATGTCCTGTGTAGGCTGAGCTATGTGGGAAATCAGATATGGTATATCTTGTTTACTTAGGTCCAAAAATATATTCTATAAATGGATCTTCAGAGTGCTAGATGATAACAGTTGGAAGGAGTACACCACCCACTTGCTAACACTAATATTTTTGAGCATCTCTTACACCAATAACACTACATTACAAAAAACAGCTCAGAGGATACCCGTAGTACACATGTACACACACGTATTATTATTTATTCTCCAGGGAGCGTGAAGTCTAGTGGGAATCGGTGGTAATGTTAGCAAGCTAGGCTAACTGGCTTCCACAGCATTCTTAATGCCCCAAAAACCAAGCTTTTAGTAAACGGTCCCCAAAGTGGATAAATTAAAAACCACTGGCCTCACCTAAACCTCTAATGGGGATGCTCATAGTTTTCACATGTAAACAGTGTTTTCATATTTAGCCAGCTTAGCATAGAAATAGTCTAAACACAGACGCCCTTAGTGACCCCTTCAGACCAAAGTCTGATGACGCACAACAAGGACAAGTAACCAACGTCCATCATGGAAGCATGATTCATCTCTTCCTGATGGCTGGCCACAGCAAAAAATAAAACAAGCCAGAGACGAACAAATGTCTCCCCAAAATATGATGAAAAGTGATAAAAAAAAAGATAATAGATAAAAATCACTGTGTGTGAAATGGAAATGAAAGTGTCTGGGATGCCTGGGAAAGAAAAAAGGACAGGAGAGATGGGGGGGGGGGGTTGAGTAGAGACAGATTAACAGAGGTAATGAGAGGAGAGGATGTGAGCGAAGTGCATGACAGTAGAATACAGATACAGAGCAGATTAGCACTGTTGGAGTGCGTTTCCCTTTCAAAGAGTTCTTATCCAATGTACTGCATCCCTCTGTGATGCACAAATCTCTCTCTCTCTCACACACACACACACACACACCCACACACACACACACCTTTACCTCTGTTTTCTACTGGGCTCTCATCTCAATACATATTGCCTTACCTATTCTCCTGTTATCTGTTCTCTCTCTCCCTCTCTCTGTCTTGCACTCACCATCTACATTTTTTGTGTCTTTTCAAGAACTCTGCAGCACACTGTATATGTAGGTCACCATACGTTCCCAATGTTGCTTAGCTTAGTGTTAGTGGCTATGTCTGTGCAATGTGAAAATGTATGAGTAGTTCTTGGTCTATGTATGTGAGTTGTACTCTACAGCCTATTAAAAGCCCAGTAAAATACAGCCTATAGTCATTGATAACTCTGACAGGAAAAAAGAGCACTACTCATAACTCACATGCAGTGACTAGTACAGTGTAATATACATTAACGTATATTACAAACATATTTCTGAACATACTGCATTGATTCAAACACTGGGGTTATACAACACATACTGTACATTAAAGTGCTTCGATGTTGTTGCTTCAGAGGGAACATTATGGAGTTTACAAAAGCTGTAGAGTTTTCTATTTTAATAATTTGAATCTTACATGAATTATTTAGATACTTAGGGGAATTTTGAACAAATAAAAAAAGACCTATCTTTTTTTGATTACAATGTGCTTCTCTAAGAAGGTCCCAACTGGTACGTGTGTCAGGTCTTTTATTTGTGTATACATGCCTGTGTTTGTGTGTGTTTGATGAGTCGTTACACACAAGGGACTCAGTGGAGAGCAGACCTTGGTGTAGACCAAAGCCACACTCAAGCCACACTCAAGCCACACTGATAACTACCTTTTGGGAAATTAAAATAGGTTTCTTTGCTTTTTTGGCATCTAGGGAGATTGTGCTTTGAACGTATGCAACAGTAAGAAATATTTCAATAACATACTGGCACTGGCTCTACTTTATAACAGCCATTATACACTTGTACAGGCTGTTTAAAGTGATAATGGGAATATAATACACAGCAGCATCACCATAATGACAGTAAGGAATGACCTGTGTTATTGCAATAATAGGTTCACCAATTCAGGACATGTGGCATTACTAGCACAATCTTCACCTTCAGGATAATAAAATGCATAATGAAATTAAAAACAGTGTGGATACATAGCACCAGGTTTTCATTAAGCTAAGGCAATAGACCCTTTTCATGGCAGAGATTTTGACTTGACTTGTCAAAGAAGGATAAGCACAGGTGGTATTAATAACATTAATGATGGCTGCATTCCATGTAGGTGAGTCAGTTCCAGGGCTCTGGTATTGCGCATGCTCACTCGCTGACATGGCTTATAGGGACACTTAATGGAATGGAGCCATTGTTAATGTTATTATTTACACCTGTGCTTTTCCTGCTTTGACAAGTCAAAATGTCTGCCGTGAAAAGGGGCTATAACAGCACCTTTATAGGCCAGCCTTTCAGTTAAGGACATGGCTGTGTTCAGTGCCCAAAAAACTGGAGCTGACCAGCATCTTTGGCGACTAAGTGACTAAGTGTTTTGCTAAATGGCCAAAAAAGTCTGAAACAGCATCTGTCTGGTCAACTGCACACTGTCCAATTCGCTGATCCAGTCTTAATATGACACCTTTAAGGCACTGCAGGTGGACTGAGTGTGAAATTAACACCCCTGGAGCACCAAATATAAGGTATAAGCTTGTCTTCAGTTAATAACAGTCAGGGGCCACACTGGCCAGAAAACTCTATTTGTCTTTGTCTTTGTTGAACTCTGACAACCATACACTTTCTCTGACAATGAGCCATTCAAAATAAATCAAATCAATGGCTCTCTATCAAACACATTCTTTATTACAGTAGCTGCTTGTTTCAGTGGTTCTGTACAAAGACTTAGAATCTAAACTCTAATTAATCGGCTGTCTGACTGTGAAGGTTTTTAAACAGTTAACAATACATACAATTTTCAGAAACATAAGGCAACATTAAATTGCTGACAGATTTTTGACAATGTGACATACTGTATTTACTCCAGCTGCTAACACCTAACTGAATGCTACAATCCAAAATACTTGTAATTTAGAGTTTACATGGATTGTTGTATTGACCCTAATATGTGTAACTACATTTACTCAACGGCCCTCAAATTATGTGTCACGTATACAAAAAAATATTTATCACAGTCTCCCATTATATAAGAAAAAGAGAAAGAAAGAGTGTGAGATTAGTATGATAAAACAATAAAACTAGGACACATTAGGAAACTTTAAACAGCTTTTCATATTGACCCCATAACACTAGACAGCTACCTAAACCTCCTGGTTCACTTCTTGAAGTGACATGTTTAGGGATCACTGTCACACCAAATGTTAAGTGAGGGGCACACACCTTTCAGCACAGAGAGGTTGTAGATTCACGTAGGTATAGTTCCTTGTAGTTCATTCAATGAGAAGATAAATTGGAGCAATATGACATACATTTTCAGCTTTTTATCGCTTCCTCATTTCTTTCAATTTAATAAGATACACGTGTGTGAATATGTTCTGTGATTGTGACTTCCAATAAAAAAAGTATCATGGGATATTGTGTTATCATACAACACATGATCAGGTGGAGTCCAGGCTCTAACAAACTCATAAATTCAATGAAAAATATACAATACACTGTGGGAGTGAGATTGTGGGAATATTACATTCCTCCACTGTGACCACCACAAATTAAATTACAGGTTCATGGACCTACAGGATAAGTAAAATAATAATTAGAGTCATAGGCAACAAAACTACTAAAACGAATTAGGCGGAGGTTAAAGTTGGGGTAAGACTTTGTTAAATTGTAAATATGAAAAGGCCCCCACTCACAATATAAATGCTTTCTATGACATTTTATCAAATGTGTACTGTACCTGGTTATAGCAGTGTTCCCTCATAATAATTTTGTAGTGGGAACTTTTTTAAATCACTTTGAATTTGCATTTTAACATTGTGATAATTTAATCAAATGTTTGGCAGAACATGGTCTTGATTATGGGCTGGAGGACACTGAGGTGGAATACTGTTTAAAAAAATGTACAAACTGCCATTCCTGTCTTTTCATGTGAAAAATTCAAATAAATGATCAAAACCAAGTCCATGCAACATATTTTCCTTTCAAACCTCCCAGCTTTAACAGACAAAAAGAGGGGAGTGAGAGAGAAAAAGCATCTACAGTATTTATAGCTTTAAATGTCTCACTCGTCACAGAGCATTTCCCTGAAAAACATAAAGTAATCATTACTAATTTATATCCATGACTTTGAAGTTTTTCATGTAATGCTGTTTTCTATAAAACAAGTACATAAGAAAATTGGTAAATCCTGAGTGGGCTTGTTAGACTACATGTTAACACTGAATAAAATTCTCTATTTAGGGCTAAAATATAGTCAGCACAAAAAGAAAAACTTTGTCGATAGGAAAACTGCAATTACAACAACCACTCCCAGAAACGAAAACCACATCTCTCCCTATGTATTCCTAATATAATATATTCCATGCACCACTTTTCACTCAAAATCTTGTCTTAATATTAAATACTGTCATTTATTGTTTTCATAGAGAACAGCGGCTTTGGACAGTTACAGTGGATTCCAACGATAACAAGATTTTCCGCCAGAGAAAAAGTAGTCAAATGTCAATAGAAAGGATGAAAATCTTAATGAAGAAATTATTTGTAAATTCAACCCACTGAGACCATTTCTGCATGGTCATCAATAGCTAGTTCATCATACTGTAGCAGAGCTCCTGTGGCTGTTTGGCTCACTCTCACCTGTTTCCCATCAAAGCCCAATGGTGATTTTATTGTATTTCGTCAGCCTAAATAACCCCAGATTAGCTTTTTATTCTCTTACAATGAACCCCGCTTTGTCTCCAGCTGCTAATAGCAACAAGCTGCTGAAGTCCTGTAGCAGGAGCCAAAAGGACAAGCAAATACCGTGTTGTTGTTTTTTTTTTCTTTGTAATTATAGACAGTTGTCCAATAAAATTGGTTGTTTGTCTGTACTTTCAAAAACTGACTGTTTAGACATGATTTTTTTTCTGATTGGGCACCTCTCTGGCTAAGGTTTTCACGCAAATAACAGGGAAAACTCTGCTTCGAGTATTGTCTGAACACACCTTCAACTACAAAAAATCGCTTGTCAGGAAAACATAAATAGATAGTTTTAAGCATTTGAACAAACTACCAATGCTGTCGTTTTTCTGGTAAGGACTGTCTCCGCTGTTATTCGGCCTGTACCCAGGTTGATGATTAAAACACAGAAACTTTTTTATGCTAGAAGACTGGTGACAAAGTTATTATAATACTATAGGGATTGTGCTATGGGCATTGAACCCATTCAATTCCATCAACCAAAATAACCCACATTTTTTTACCTGTACTCCTTCCAATACTATAAGTAAATACACACTATGTGAAATAATTTTCAAGTTGGGCTGCGTACACAGACCTCACATCTTTGTCAGGTTACTTTTCTTTGTCCATCCGGACTGAGAGGGTCAGTCTCTCTGTAATATCAGCCATACAGAGTCTCTGACTCATTTCCTGTTCACCTCTATCACTCCATCCTCTCTCTAATGCCATCCGTCAAATACAACTTTCCATTACATTCACAGCCAACAAACACCTTTTTTTGAGATAACGCTGAATGAGTGAATGAAGTTTATGAGAGGAAGGGAGAAATAAAGACATCGACATATACAGACCAACTGGCAAGAACAAAGAACAAAGTGCATTTATTAAATCTGAGAAAACATTTTTTATTTGAATACAAAGAGAATGATGGAAAACGCAAGGGAGAGCTGTGCATAAGCCTTTCTATTTCTCCAGCTCCCTTCCTTTTCCGGCCTGCATTTCAAAAGGAACGAAGGGCGGATGGTATGCCAAATTGTCCAGGAGTGCAAAGCCACGTGTACCACCATCCATCCCTCTACTCCCCTTTTTCTCTCCACATCCTCCTGCATGTCCTTCCCTATCCCCTTTGCCCCTCTCTCTATGCCTGGCTATGTGTTATGAATTCATCTGCAGATAAAGCAGATCTATCATTCTGTCATGGAGGCAGGGAAGGGAGGTAGACTGTGGAATGCCCTGGCACTGAGAGCAGGGAAGGGCTCTGAGCACAGTGCTATGCTTCCTCGCACATTCCCTGCTGCGCCTGCTCTCGCCCTCTCCGGCTCAGTCTCCCTGTCTGTTTTCATGATCCATGCAATGCCCCAGCAGGCCCCCTTACCGATTCCTGTCTTACCTGTACCAACCAAACCCACCCAAGCCATTGGGGCTCCAACCAAGCAGCCCAGAGCTGTAATAACACAGTGCCTGGCTTAACAAGAAATCACCCCCGAGTTATAAACCAAGGTAAGCTGTGGCCTGGGCTGGCTTGACTAACTTCCAGCTCTGGTCTCCAGTTGCACTGAATAACACCCTGCTTGCCAATCAGATAGGAGACAAATTACAGGACATGTGCACAACACGGTAGACAGAACTCTAGGATCCAGAATCACTGTTCTCACTTGAGCCAAAATACCCAGATTGACTTGACTGATATCGCTGTATCCAACACATTTCCAGCAACTGGAATAATGAGACAGCAGGCTGAAATGCCACAGTGTGAGGTTTGCATGTGCATATGTTGTGTATGTGATTTGTAATCTGCATATGTATATACACATGTACTTGTCTTCATATACAATATACTATATTTTATTATTATATATATGAAATTTGGCACACACATTCAAGTCCCCCTCTGGATGAATGGTAATAACTCTGCTGATCCACTGACTTTTCATTCAGTGCTAGCATCAGGTCAAATATTCAATTTGTCCAATACTTTGTGGTTTATGACCAAATACCTGCAAAACTTGATATTGGCTGTAGAATCTTAGTATTGTTCAAAATGTAACTAAAACCCCAAACTCCCTAAGTAAGTGTTTTTGTTGTTTACAACTAACCACGCGTGGGACTCAGGACTCAAACCCTGACCTCTGGTGTTAAAGTCCTGTGCTTTCTGCACTCATCATCCACCCAAACTACCTTCCTACGACTTCTGTGTGGTATAAGAATGTAGGCACTTCCTGGACTGGACAAAACATTGCCAGTGAACATAATCTTGGCAGTAATTATGTTTCTTTCAAAATACATTAACTGAAACACTTTGGTTACAGTCTATTGACACTATAGACATTCGAATCAGCTTTGCTTTTGAGCATCAGGTAAACATTCTTGCCACAACAAATACGCAGCTTTCTGTAATTAATCCCTTATATATTTTCACAACTTCTTGACCCAGTCCATTCTATTTTCCCCCCTCTTTCCATCTTCGCTCCTGTTTGATTTTTCTTTCCCCCGTCTCTGAGAGAGAGAGAGGAGCTGCATAGTGGGAGTGTGTTGTCCCAGTGCCCGGGCAAAATAGACAGTAAATTACAGAGCCTTCTGAGAACACCCCACTGTGCTGCATGACCTCAAAATAACACACATAGACATACACTCACAGTCTCGCATACAAACATGAAATACACAGCATGCTGCCCTACTTCTATATTTCCCATTCAGCCTGTTGATGTGACGATCACACAGAAACTTTCGCAGTGTGCCAACTGACAGTCCTGCACTCCAGTTATGTGCCAGTGAAGGAAAGTCTGAGTCTGATTCACAGATGTTAATGTGATTGTGGCCTCATCTTAGCTTACCAAGACACACACACTCTAAAAAGTACTTATTCAGATATGTATTTATCCCCTTCCCATGGCTTAACCTCAGGAAACAATATCTCACTTTGCAGCAAAATCATTGCTGTTTCCTTGCAACTTACTATAGACTGTTCTCTAAACAGAAGCCTCCAATCTCCTCTGCATCAAGCTCTGAATCACCAACTACACCTTCTCTTTAGGTCTAACAAGTTCTGGCATCCCTAGAACCCCAAAATAAAAGTTAAAACATCCTGAAGACAATGCTTATCAACACTGCAAGCTAGAAACAAGAGAAGAAAGGGCAGTGATGATCATAGGTATTTGTCATACTCACCTTGAGTGAGTCAAAACAGGCAATGACTCTGCCGTTTTCCACTTGACAGCTCTTGGCAGGGTGGGCGAACTTGCACTCACTGTCCGGTCGTGAACACGTTCCTCTCTGGAATTCCCGACAAACCTCCAACGTCAGCCACTTTGTGTCCCGGATCGATGTCACATTCACCGCCATTTTGAACCAGGCAGAAGGAATCAATTAAGAGGAATATATATCCAGCAAATGCAATTATGTGTGCGCGTGTATGTTTCTAATGATACTGGGACAAATGATGAGAAAGAATAGGTAAAGGACATGGGAAAAAAGCCAGTTTTATGAGGTTTTGTCCCCAGGGTCTGATTCTGAGGTGAAGCCTGTGAGGCCTGGGACTCGCCTACCACCTGTGGCCCATCCTAAGAGTTTTCTTGTGGCTATAATAGGAATCCTTCACCACCTGTCACCCAGGGCCTGGGCTGGTGACAGCCACAGAGGTTTGCTTTGTAATCTCACTCTCTCGTTCTCTCTCTCAAACACACACACACGCCAGTTGTCTCTATCGCCTCGCTCCTCGGCTGAACTGTCAGATGAGACGAATGGCAAAACACATTATCGATCGAGTTGGCCCATGATGAAAAGATGCTGGGCTGGAGGTGAGGAGGAAGGACAAGAAAGAGGAAAGGAAGGAGAAGGAGGAGGAGGAGGAGGAGAAGGCTATGATGGAGGGGACAGCAAAGAGACAATCTCCTTTCCGCTCACAGGAGCCAATAAAAGTTGTCTGTCTTCAGTATCAGGCTCTGTCCACAGAGGAGGGGGGAGTGGTTGACTTCCGCAGAGGAGGGTTGAGTGGCATGGATGGAGAGGTCTGGCTGTTGGACAGAGCAGGAGATGGAGGGAAGGAGGGAGGTGTCAGTGGCGTGGAGGCCGTCTCAATGGACGGGGTTGGCAGTCCTGGCTGTCCTCAGGCTCCTGGTGTGGCTGGCAACTCCAGCAGACATGGACAGGCACGAAGGCAGAGGCGGCTTCAGTGGAGCCAAACAGCCACAGGGGTCAGCGAAAGAAGGCACTTCTCTCTGTGGAGAAGGAGGGAAGAGTGTAAGTGGAGCAGGGCTTAATGCACTCATCTCACACACAAACGCACAGGCAGGGGTTAATACACTCAAGCACACGTTTGCATTCACTCACACACAGCTTCATTCAAACATGTTTCCCAGTCATTCTCTCACATATCCTCTCTCATAGCCATCACAGAGACTGCCAGGCTCTCAGCTGGAAAATCAAATCAAACACCATATCGCTAACAGTAAAGCTCATGCATTCAGGCACAGACAATTTATTTCAAAGGAAGACAGTGAAGAAGAGAGAGAGAGAGATCAAGAGGCAAAGAAAAAAAGAAATAGAGCAGGAAGAATTCTGTGCATGCATCTGTGTTTGTGTCCAATAAAGTGACCAATAGAAATGGGTGAAAATAATTTTTAATACCGACATACAAGTAGTGTTTTGTGCAACAATAATAATTATGCTGATTGTGACTTATTGTTTATAGAGAATCTAATTTTTAGCATATAATGATAGCCTACTGTAGTAATTCCTTTCAAATGATTATTGTAATTTGCCCAGATCAACTTTTAAAAACATTAGTACAAAATTAATTTAAACAAAAAGAAGATTTCAAATAAAGTGAATGAAAAAGACAAAAATAAAATTGTTAGACTTTTACACTTTCATATGGAATTCTCAATCTCTGCATGTAAAAAAATGAGCCATTATTTCACAGCAATTGAAACAACTGCAACTGATCTTTTACTACAAAACAAGAGAGCCTGTGTTTTGAGTTTGAGTATCAAAGCATTGGTTGGCGAGTTATCAATCTGCTCATCCCTGGTGAGACTGGAAACGGCAAATCTGCTGGCTAGATGGTTGCAGCCTCACTTCTGGCAGGTGGCCAGGTAAGATAAGTGAGATAAGGACTCGATGAGGTCACTACGAGAGAGAGAGAGAGAGAGAGAGAGAGAGAGAGAGAGAGAGAGAGAGAGAGAGAATGTGATGTATTTTCCCATTTTTCTTTTGTTACACACATTCCTGCATGCTCCTTAAATCCACTCATCCAAACACTTTTCTAACCTCTCTGCTCACATTCGGATGTTGAACGCCCTGCTCTGTGTCTGTGGGGTTTTTTGTGTTCATGTGCTGGTGGAAACGCCAGCATAACACTGTACAGTCAGCTTCCAAACAAACTATTTTGTTAGCAAATAAAGCCACAAAGACAAACAACAACACTGATGAATGATGTGAAAAAGTTGTGAGCGGTAGTGTGTTGAATTAAATGGTTACTGTTTGGTAGCATTGGATGCCAGAGTTTCCCACCAGCAAGTGAACACACAAAAACTATCCTGGTTAAATAAAGGTTAAATTTTTAAAAAACAGCCTTTTTTTTCTCTTGTGACTATTGCAAAGCATTCTGGGAACTGAAAGATACCATGAACTGAAACAGAAGATGAGTCAGGTTGAAAGAGAGTAAGCTGTTCTACAAAAGTGATTTACAGCTATTCATCACAAAATAACTCTAAACACCCTGAACACCCCATATAGATGATATCTAACAGCAATAGAACATCAAAGGGATTGACTTTTGGTCTGCAATCACCAGTACTGCAAGAAAAACCATTTGAACAAAAAAAAGGAAAGTGAGAGGGGAAGGAAGAAAAAGAATCAAGTAAAAATACTCCCTTGGTCAAACATTGATTGCTTATGTGTCATGCTCTCTTCTCCTATTTGGGCCGGTCACATCTGTGGTGAACTACTTTTTCAGCCCATAGCTGATATTTTGGGCAGTGTGTGTGTGTGTGTGTGTGTGTGTGTGTGTGTGCGGACAGGAGCAAGAGGCCAGGGCAGCCCACTGTATCTGGCAGGAAGACTGTGGTAAGGAGAGAGAATACAGAGAGGGCTACCATTACCAGTGCAAAAAAATATGGAGTAGCAAAATTAGTCATCTGCATCGCCTATTCTTACTCACTTCCTGACCTCTCCTATAACTTTCCCTCTATTGCATCGCTAAATCCCAGATGTTAGGATGGTAGGTGGCATATTCTTGCATGCAAATAAAAGCTGGAAGACCTACATATAAAATGCAAATGGCTGTAAAAATGTTTATTTATTTAAAGGGAAATTACATTTATTTGCGGCCATTCTGATTGTGGGTGATGCTAAAGGCTTGCCCACAGAGGAGGTGTTTCAGGCGTGCTATTCAGTCGTCTGTCTCATTTGCATCTGATAGGAACAGATATGCTTCTATTTTAATTATGGATCTACCAATCAAATTTGCCGGATTGGTATCTGGGCCAACACTGACATTATTAAGGTCTGGCCCAACTGGGTATTGGCCAGACCTGAAAATCCACAATTAAATACAGTTTCTTTGTCAATGTCATTATACATTTCACTATATCCACTATCAGTTACATTCATTAAGTCACAGCAGCTGCGGACAATTCTAGTGCCACACTTTCGGGTGTAAAGTATTTTGAGGAAAAGCAGCGTGAGCTTCCTAAAGGTCCCCAAATTAACCTCAATTTTACAGAAATCATTTTAAATGCTGGTACATGAGTCCGTCCAAAAGTAAACACAGACATTAGATTTTGTAGCTGGATGCACGAGGATCTACTGCTGGTGAAACTTGTCAGCTAACCAAACTTTGTGCATTTTAGAAATAGGACCAACTCTACTGTTACATGTATAAACATAATAGGGCCTGTATTTTGAATGTGTGTGTATTTGAGGCAGAGAGAGATGGAAAGTGAACAGAAGCAAAACAAATACCTTCATCATAAAGTTTTACAAGTCAATCTAGTTCTCAATAAGACAAGAAAAACAATAACAATAATAAATACCAACACACACACTTAGCACCTAAAGTGCTAGTTTTGGGCCAGAAACATAGCTCTCCACAGTTGTCCCATTGCTGTTCCAGAGGCCACGGGTCTAAGCAGAGAGGAAATGTGAGTTCAGAGAGTAAACCCACTGAATACCCAGTAGCACTGAACTCTGGCATGCACCGACATAAAAGAGAATATGCCCCATTTACAACGACTGCATGAATGAAAAGGAAGCAAATAGTTGGAGAATGTACACATATTAGATGAGACAAACTTACCCTAGAGTCCTAAGGCAATGTCACCCTAGTTTTCTCATAAGAGTTATGTCTTCTGTGGATTTTCATACAGCACTTGTGGAAACAGTTATGACAAAATGAGCAGCCATGAGCTTTAACTTCAAATAAAGTAGATTCAATAAATGGGGCTCCACCTACATGTATTATTAGCCCCAGCTCCACACATACGTATCTCGTGCCAAAGCGTGAACTAAATTCCAATAAAACAAGTACAACCCATCTGACTGAGAGAGGCTCATTAAAAGAGGCTCACGTCAAAATAGAAGATTAAAACCAAGGGGTTAAAAATATGAGAAATGACTCTGGTTGTTGAGGAAATATATAAATAAAGGAGTCATCAATAAGCATCTTAGCATGTGTGAATAATGCATGTGGCCATTTCCCATAGCCAGAGGCAGGAGATATTATTACACCATCAGATCAACTAGCCAAGGTAATAAATTGGAGAGGAGAGAGAGGTAGAGAAGGCTGGGGATATTACGCACCCCCTAATGCCCCAACTTCCCCAAAAGACACACACACACACACACACACACACACACACACACACACACACACACACACACACTTTATTAAAAGTATAGAGAGTAAAATCTTAGCTAAACATTTTGTCTTATTCACGACTAACTTCAGCTGTTGACGTGTGGTCGGCACAAAGCAGAGTGTAATGCAGAGAGTGTCACCGGGGTTCATGTATCTCCTCATTTAAAGAAAGCTGCCTGATCCTGTGCTAATCCGTTGTTGCCATTCTTTTGGCCGAACACTAGATTACTTCATGGCTAGGCTACAGTATGACAACTCTCCAGGAAAACACGCACCAACTTAACTTCCAGTGGCACCGCTTCAGGTGAATTACTGACTGTTAAGCCCCGACTACATACACAGTTAATGTGTTTTAAAATTAGGCAACATGAAAGTAATAGCATTCACAGCAAAAACTGGATTCTGTTCATCAATCTCTGCAAAAAATAACCATTGTACATGAGTTTGTATACAGTGCAATGCCAGCACTGCATGTTTTGCTTGATCTAAGAAAACCAGTGTTAATCTTGACATCTGATTTTGATTTAGTTTTAGTCTTATAAAATTGATATTCCTTTTAGTCATGTTTTAGTCAACAAATACTATAGTCAAGTGGCAAAATATATTTTTGGGGCTGCTCACAATACTGTTTTACTAATCAGGGGCGACAATGTGTGGTTCTGTAGAGGCGTGCAGGTAAGACAAAAAATGTAATACATCGCATCATAGTTCTCATTTTCAAAGGTTACTTATTTAGTTTTAGTCTTGTTTTCGTCATAAATGTTGTCAACAAATATCTTTTGTTTCTGTTGTCAATGTGCTGTACTTAGTGCCTGCCACATGGAATTGCACTTTATTTTATTGCAAGGCCTCTCGCACTGTTAATACAAGCCACATTCAGCGCTGCATCTGAGAGCAGTACAGAGGGAGAAAGAGAAAGAATGAGGAGAAATGGAGTGAACAGGGGCCAGAGATGGGAGCTATTTATTCACCTTGAATGACTTCCAGAAAAGAAAAGAAAATGAGGGAAGGTGAGGAGAAGAAAGCCAGAGAGCAGGTTCCTCCATGTTTGATTTCCTGTGGCTGACCTTTGAAACACAATAGACAGAGAAACAAAAAGAGCAGTGGTCAAAACTTGCTGTAAAGTAAGAGGAAACAATTTGCTTCAAAACAAGTCCCCCAAGTCATAGTGTAAACTCTGATCTGTTAATATGTCCTTGAAATTGCTGTCTGGCAATCAAAAAGTCCTGTTTGTTTAGGCAGCAAGTTGGTGGCTCAGACATTCCTTAAGTGTTACAAATTCAATGGAGGGTTTTTTTTTAGGCTTTCTCCCTTCGGATGTTAGGAAATATGGTTGATTACTGCACCTTCTGAAAAGCAAAAGAGAGAGAAAGAGAAGGAAAGATGGAGGGAGGGACGGGAAATTCAGTAATGCGAAAGGTTAAAGGGCGCTGACTACAGCAGCAAAAAGCAGATGCTGGATGCTTCGTATTACACTGCATCACCAGCTGACCGGGATATCATCTATATATGACCTGAGCTGCCCTTTTTACTGATAGGAGCATCAGGAAGAAGGGAGGGGGAGAGGCTGTGAGAGACAAATAACGTAATGGAGACCAGAAGTGGTGACAGGGGAAGGATAGAGGCTAGAGGAAGAGTGATGGGAGGCAAACAGGAGCAATTAGTACAAGTTGGTGAGAGACAGAGGTCGGTGTCTGGTAGTGAGAGGGGAAAAACAAGGTGAGAACTGGCAGGTACAAAAGAGGAGGAATCAGAGGGAAAAGTAGGGTGGGGAAAAAGCAGAATTTTGTTCCATTTCAAAGCACTGCTGGCGCTCCGCTGTGATACCATCTTGACATTTCTCATCTCTCTTCATTTATCTTTCTCTGATCCCCAACTGTTCTCCTTTTCTATTTCTCTTCACGCGTATGCTTCAGTGTTTTACGCTTTTTCTCTCCCCAAATCTTTCTTCTCCTCATAAATCTGCTCACCTTCTGCTAAGTTGCACTCGAGTGTCATGTGACATAAACAACTTTGTCAACGTGTCCTGTCTTTTAATAGTAGCTGTCCTCATTTTATTCGCCAACAGTCTCAGCCCCCTCTATCTCTCCTTCCCGTTTCTTGTTCACACAACACCTTATGCTGCAGTACCACAGTAATGTGCTGCAAGGTCATCTTTGCCACGGCAACTAGAGAAACCATGTTTTAAGCAAGGACAAAGTGGTTAATGGTGTCAGGTCCTGATATAGCAGTATAGTGGAAATCATATGAAAAACATCAAGTTTTCAAATGAATTCTATGCCATCTGAACAGTATCACCCACTAGACTCCTAGACTGTCCATTAATGAGGCTAGAGCATTTGGCTAAGGTGGTGCTTGTGTCACCAAATGATTTAAGTTAACACTTCAGGTATATATCCAAAGAGTGTCCTTTAAACAAATATGAAATACCTTCATCAAACCAAAGTAACAATTTTTCTCACCGTAACATACAAGATCATTTTTTGTTGCCACACAATTTAATGAGTTCTGTCTCGTACAACAGTCAGCCCAAGGTCTGCACACTGATAAGGTTAGACAGCACTGGAAAAATCAGCAACCTCCTTGATGAAAATGCACTAACAAAGACAAGCGAATCTAACATAAAATATCCTCATAATGTTCTGTTAATAGAGCTTGACCCAGTCATTTAGCTGGCCGCTAGATATTCTCCTTGACCTATATTTTCCAGCTTCGCACTTGAGCCATATTTTCACACATCAGTTGTGTCACAGCTTGATATCAGCCCAGAGCAGTGTTCATTTTGTCAACAAAAACTTTGTCATAGTTAAAAAACAAGACTAAAACTGCATAAGAAGACAATAAAAACTATGACGAAATGTATTTTGGTCAACAAGCAAAACCAAAGGATTATTTGAAAGACAGACGGATGGACAAATGCACAAGTGAATTACTGTTTAAGTGCAGTCTTATTCCATGACCTGCAGAATCACACACTGTATGCTCCTGATTGAAAAAACGTATCCTCTGCTACCCTGAGAGATCTCAGAAGTTGTTTTAGCTGCTTTACCTGTTGCACTAATAAGCAGAATCTTGCATTTCAGTACTGTTATGACAATAGTTTTTGCTAACGTCACCGCTCCTTGGAAGGAAAAAAAGCCACAGATTTATGGACTAAATTCATCTACAATCCCACTCAAATTGGACAAGAAGACTGCAACAAAACAGCTGGGACAAACCACAAAAACAGGCAGGCCAGCATGCTGACAATTATGAAAAGATAATATATAACTAATAATATAACATTACCGAGGGCTGTGGATGTGACTGTAACTTTAACATTACTTTCAGTCTGCCATCTTTCGTATTTATAGGCTAGCAGTAGGAGTGAGTGCGGGATTAATATAGAGATGACCAAAAATAAAATGAAAATACCTGCACAGAAATGTCACAGTAGACAAGCTATGGGAGAAATCACAATTCTCAGTTTACACAGCTTGTTCAGACCCAAAAGCCTCCAAACAGATAAAGTCCCACATTATTCTGAGTCTTACCTTTGTCTTTCTTAAAATAACATGAAATATTGCTATCCAGTGTAATAGTATAAACCCATTTGCTGTAGCTTGGAGTATGAGCAGACACGGAGTTATAGAAGCTAGGGGAACAATGGCTAGCTAGCAGAGGGGGAAGGACATTCATTCTCTATAAACACAGCAGATGACAGTATTATTATTATTATATGAAAACACAGTGTTAGCTTACTGTGTACGTGATTGCTTTATTGGTGCACACTGCGTTACAGTTTATTTTTGAGCCTGCGTGACTGACAGAAAGCTGCTGACCATCAGCTGGCTGATCACTTGACACAGGCCAGGAGGTGAGCTGGACCTCGAGGGGTTGTGCGCCCATTTCGGATTAAAAAAAATTGTCAAAGTTAACCTGATGACACAATTTGCCAACAGGAATACAAAACAGCTGACTATTGAGTGAGTAGTCTACTCTTTCAAGTAGTCTCAAAAGTTGCCATTGTTTGGTTGGAATATATTGTAGCAGAACATTCAATATTATGTTTATTCATTATACAGAAACATAAATACTTAGTATAGTCAAACACAACTCCAACATAAATGTTGAGTTAACATGCTAAAATATTAGCCGCATAGAAGCAGGGTTCTTGTGCTACCTTGAGGCTAGCTGGCCTCATAGCAGGGTGAGATCTGTGTATTTTTTCTTTAAATACAAGGAATATGTAAGATTTAAATAATATCCTCATTAATGATGGAGACATGGCCCATTAAGAAAACATTAAGTCACATGACAGTGAATAATGGCTGCTGGATAAGTTTCCCCATTTACTTTAGCCAAATATATTGCGTTTGGTCTCCATAAATCTACTGTATATCTTAGTCACAATAGAAACTTAGCTTTTTTTCTTCTTGCTTAAACCACTTGAGGAGGTGATGGACATCTCTGTGACATTAATGAGCTCAAATACCTTGCAGAGGGGACAAAAGTATTCATAATGTTCACACGTGAACCCTGTCAAAAAGATGCTCAGTCCCACCCATCCAAGCTTGAGATTTGATCTGGCAGTCTTTAGCTGAGTGCCAGTCATTCTGAAATGATACTCCATTACGATGATGTTTCCACAGATTGTACCATCAGGGTAATGTTAGACTTCATTCCATTCCCTAGCTCATGACACACCCACACAAGCACGCACACACTTTAGTATTGACCACAAACCATGAGACAGCAGATCTGCATCATCTACGCAGGATACACAACTACAGAGATGAATGGAAGGTCAGTCGGTGTATTGATATTCAGGACACAGCCATATGAGTAATATGTATGCATATGCACAACATCAACAATCTCTCTTGTGCACGCTCTCTATCTCACACACACACATAAACACACAATCTATGACTCCCTGCTTCAAGACAAACAGAGGGGAGGGGAGACGACGAGGGCAGTCAAGTGGCACGTGTGCAAGCTGTCGTCTGCACTGTGATATCAGCGCAAGTGTTTAAACAGCCTGACGTGCACATAGAGACAGGGGGTGAGGCAGTTGTAGTAGACACCCATGAATAAGGATGTGAGATAATATACGTTGAGATGGTTACTTATTCGTTTCACTGCAGCAGTGTGGCTACCTGGCTGTGGTAGTGCTAGTGTGGTGTAATGCAGCAGCAGTGGGGGTGTCATTGAGTTCATGGACATAAACCAACCCACTGCCAGACTAGTCTGCTCCTCTCAGGAATAGGAATGGAGGAGGTGTGTGTATGAGTATATGTGCGTGTGTGTGTGTTTGTGTGTGTGTGTGTGTGTGTGGAGGGGGGGTTAGATTGAGAAAGATTGGAAAACTGTGAGAATGAGAGGAAAAGTCACAGACACAGACAGACAGACAGACAGACAGACAGACAGGGTAAGAAACAGACAGTGAGTGATAGAAAGGAGACATCCAAGAGACATAGATGTAATAGATGGAAGGGAGGCAGACAGATGCAGGTGAAAAAGTAGTCCGCCCACTTTGAAAAAGCTCCCTTGTATAAATTTACCACCTCCGCATGTGTCATTTCAAGCACGGGGGCCTTTATCAGTCATGAAAAAAGGCAAACACACACACACACACACACACACACGCACAGCCTGTTTTTACTTTCACTGTGTCTCTCTTGCTCTCACACTCACATGCCAAGCTGGACAGACACTGAGACATGCAGGCAGACAGGTGAATAAGAGAATGATAGAAACAATAAACAAGGGAGACATACAGTACAGATGGACAGGTCGACAGAGGGGAGGTACGGGTGGCATGGCCAGAGAAAGACAGAGTGGAGATATTCAGCATACAATGAGATGGGAGCAGAGTGGGACATGGGATTCAGACAGAGAGAGATACAATAAGTACAACAAGATAAGAATAATTTATTAAAATACTTGACAGGAACCGGTTCAGTAACAGTAAGATGATCACTGATTAGGAGCTTAATGGCTGAAAAGCTTAATAACAGAATTGCCATAAAGATTATGAAGCTCAATAGATGAAGATGATTAACGCTAATGATTTGGCCGTCTGTGAATGTTTCACATTCCACAGCCTGGTATTTTTTGATTAAATCAGGAAATACCAAAGGAGTGGATGCTCCCCAAAAAGAATATATCTAAAGTCGGTTTTCCAAATCGCAACCATGCACACATGAAGTGCAGAATCTCTCACTTGTCATCAGAGCAGCATTTGGCCAAACAGAGGATAATCTGTACTCTTCAGCTGTCTATGACCAGTGATTCAGTTTGACACCTTAATCTGTGGAAATCACAGAGGGCTCCTCCGTGGAGCCAACTGTATTTACTATAGATTACATCTTCCACTAGTGTGCATTAGTCCAGTGACAGCTTTGCAGACTGCAGGGAAAACAGCAATCATACACCATTGACTGACTCACTGTGATTTTGCCACTTGCCAAATGGCCTTGTAGGACTCCCCCAGCCATTTGACCGAGTAACTGACTATCTGCCAGTTTGATGCTCTGTGTAGAATCCCTGAGGATTGGGACTCAAAGTCATCTCCACTCACGTTCTCCTGCAATCACCTTGATCAGAGCATCCGCCCTATTTTTCTTGATAATTGAATAATGTAAATTAGGGTATCAGGGTGCTCATGTCATTATGCACATAGACACACAATTCCTCTCACACACACACCCAAACACACTGCTCATCTGCATTCGACAGACTGCCCTGTGCCTGCTGAGGACAGCAGGGAGATGACATCACTTCTAAAGGACAGATTAGTTGAGGGATGAAATGAGAAAGCAGGGGGAGGAAAAGAAAAGAAGATAAATTCATAGTAAAACCTCATTCCTCTTTTTTTTTTTAAATCAACACGGTCAAATGCAGGTAACCATGCAACCTCTCCCTCTCCGTCTTTCTTCGCCAGTCTCTTTCTTCTCTCTCACACACACATAGTTGTTTAGTCAGTTGTGTGTGCTGTGAAATTCAGTATGTATCTGAGTGCCTCTGCACTCTCGCTGTTCTATACTCTAATGACCTTGTAGATCTGCCTGCTCTGATCTGCAGAGAAGCTTTTTCAACCCACTGAGAGTCAGACACCAAAAGAGAAACACAAAGTGAGCCATGAAAACAGCAGAAAGACAGAGAATAAGACAGACAGCTATGGAGAGAAAGAGCCAGAGAGGGGTGAGGAAGTGAAACCGTGAAAGAGAGACAGGGGTGTTGAGATTAGTGGGTGAGAAGAGGGAAAATATAGATAGATGCAGAGTCTGTTACAGCATCAGTCTGGTAAATAATAAAATCATATATGAGAGTTCAAACTACGGTAATCAATTTTGTTATAAAAAATAAATGGTAAATAAAATACTGATACTTCCTCTACCATACATATTAGAAGGTGGGCCACCAACAGATTCCCATCAACATTCAGGCAACATGGTATCCTCTATTCCAACATTTAGATTCTTAATTTAATTTCACTACTTTCAGTTTTCTGAGCCGTTCTGATTTGCTATGATATTGGAGCTACAATGGAGTTTGCAACTTAAGGTGCTATTAATGCTAAACTCCCTGTCATAGCTTGAAAATAAGTATTTCGCCAGCAAACAACTGCAAGGCTTAGTATGTACGTAGTAAGTATGTAGCTACAGAAAGTGTAGCCTTGGTCATGAAGGTTAGCAACTGTCATGTAAAAAAAAAGTTCTGCATCAAAACATTGATATTCATCTCTCTCTTTTGTCAGTGGATCAGTTTTAAATATTGCAAATGAGAAATGGTAAAAGAAGATGAAGCTACATTAAGCTTGTTAGATGAAGAACTGCAGGCAGCAGACAGTCATAACAGTTTAGTTGAACCTCAAACATGTCATCCAAGTAAGTGACACCTTTTTACCATAACTTCCTGTATGGAAAATTGGCATTATAAGTTCTGATCACAGTTGTTCACAGTACAGCAAAGTGAAGGTGTCCAAACCATATGGAAAATCAGCAAATGAGTTGTGCATGTTTAATTGAAGAGTGTTTAGACCCCAAATTTAATGCATTTCAGACACAGTGTATTTCAGAAATTTAGCTTCTAACGCAAAACAGAAGTGTTATAAAATCCTGCTTATACTCAAAATTCTAAATACACAGAGTCGTATGAAGTGTCTGTTTATTCTATTATTTTCTCCACTGAAATTGAGGTCTTGTATTACACATAGACCTTTATATACCCATCATGTAATTCAATTCAATCTAATTCAGATGCTCAATTTCAGATATTTTTAGGGAAAAACTGACAGCATCTATATACACAGCTTTATTGATTCATCCATTTAATTTCTCAGTGGATACACAAATTTTACTAAAGAATATAAAGCCATTATATACAAAATAAAATTTTTGGGCCTTTCTACAACATGCAAATTTCAGTGATGATTTTGTGTGTGCACATGTACGTGTGTTAATGCGTTTGTGTGTCGGACTGGTACAGGCGGCCTGGGCAACGCGGGAGTTTTATAATTTCCTGAGGGCAGCTCTAGTGTAAACACCAGTAGTCCAGTCATTATACAGGAGGAGTGCAGGGCTGTTCATATGTGTGTGTGTGTGTGTGTGTGTGTGTTTTCATTCATTCGTCCATAAACGTGAGAGCAGATTTAGCTTTAGTGTTAACAGTAGGAGTCACACAACAGGGATTTCAGTGTAGTCCAAAAGAGAAAGAGAGAGACAGAGTGTAGTCTGCCAGAAAAGGGAATGTGTGTCAGTGTATGTGCATGAGTGTGTGTGCGTGTGTGTGTGCGCTAACTACTCTGCGGAACATTAAACACTAACGTTACCCATTCTTTTGTCTGCTCAGCTCTTTTCCACATTAAAACTGTCCCGCCTCAAACTACCACACATTAGCAGTGAAGCACGGTGGCTTATCTGCATATGTACACATGCGCATGCACTCACAAACACACACACACACACACACACACACACACACACACACACACACATAACTCACTCAAACACACATCACACTCAACATCCAGATGGTGAATAAAAATTCCAAAGGCGAAATGGCAGAACAAAGCAGAAAATATAAGCAGGACAACTTAGTCTTGTGTCAAAACAAGCACAAATTAACACACACACACAAACCCACACACACACAAACACACAACCCTCCACACACACAGAGTAAACAGCAAAGACTTACTGTATCTCTGCAAGGACTCATCTAACTGCTGCTGAGGGGAGAATGGAAAGTGAAAACCTCATGCTTGCTTCACGGCACTCCTCTCTTGCACTCCCTCCGTCACTGCCCACTCCTCCCTCCCTTTTCCTTTGCTTTCTCCCTCCCCTGCGTCTTTTCCTTCCTCCTCCTCCTCCTCCTTCTCCTCCTCCTCTTCCTCCTTCCCTCTCTGTCCTTCACTCCCTCGCTCCTTCTCTCTCCCTGTTTCTCTCTTGGCAGAGCCCTACTGTATTCAGATACACCAGTCTCCATATAAGGGAGCACAGCTAAACATGTCACACATAATTTATCCACAGCAAGCTGTGTTCACCTTTCACAGCTCGCGCTTGGATCGTATGCAGAAGAGGGAGGAGAGGGAGGAGAGGAGAGGAAAGGAGGAACGGCAACTTAACTCAGACAAACTTCTACTGTCAACAGCCACGTTCCCACAGTTTCACACTGCATGAGAGTGTGTGTGTGTGTCTGCATGCATGTGTGTATGTTAACAAATGCTGACAATCAGACCGTGAAAATGCTACCGAAGAACAAAATGCAATTCACCTGCACTGTTCCAACACCTCCCTCTCCCTCTTTTCTCCCTCGCAGTCTCTCCACCATCTGTATCTGCAGGCAGTAAATCTCATGCAGATTCTGTTTGCCCCTGCCCCTGCCCCCTCTCTACCTCCCTCTGCTCTCCTTATCTGTGCTGCTACCTTTATAAAACATGACTGACAGGAACAGAGAGGGGGAGAAAACAAAAACAAAAGGGTTAAACAGATGCAGAGAAAGACGGAAGGAGTTAAATCATTTTGTTATGTGATTGAAACTGGGTGATGCAGCGAGTGAGTGTGCAAGGAGAGCGAGATAAAAATAATATGTCAACAAATAAGACGCCATAGCACAGAGTGCTGTCTACTTGCGGCTGTGAGAATCAGCGCGATTCCCTCTGATGATGTGTGAGGTTTTGCACACATCGATAGCTTTAAAAATACATGCCTGCTGACCTCTCTTCTGCCTCCTCTACTTCCCCTGGTTGAGTTTTTTACTTAAGCCAATATATTGCACTTGAAAAAAAAACAGAAATGTGGCACGTGGATAGCGGTTGTGATGAAGAAAAACAAAAAGGAAAAGCAGAGAATACATAGACAGAGAGATTGGAAATAGTAATAGCTGCACTTGAGTAGTACCACAGCTTCAGGCCACTCACAGGACAGCAAGAGTCACAGCTCTGTTGCCATGGTGTCTAACTCCATCAAACACTACGTCAGGTGCGTGTGTGTCTGTGTGAGCATGTGTGAGTGTGTGGTGTTGTGTGTGTGTTTGCGGAGGTGTGTGTGTATGTGTCAGGTGGGTGTTACCAAGTGACTCAGAGCCACATCACTGACTTGTGGCTGCAATATATCAGGGTGTTTGGAATTTATCACTGTATTGGCTTGAGTGTGCATGTGTGTGTGTGTCTAAGAGTGTAAGGGAAAGGTGTTGATTGAACAGCAGCCTGCAGCCTGCCCTCAAAAGCACCTATGATGGATCTGTGCTGCTCTAAGTGTTAATGTTTAGCTCCAGCTTCTATAAATATTTATCAATTTGTTCATAGAGTCAAAGCAACGCACTACAGACGCCAGATATATGGAATTTCAATTTTAGAGCTGGCAAGTCGCTGACTTGTGCCCAAACAAGGCACTGCAGTCGTCTTCCAGGATTACACTGAATTGGGAACGGGATGCAGTGTCTCCAATTGTGCACATGTTGTATTGTAACTGTCTAGAATACAGATGGACATGATAGCACTTTTCTCTGGAAAAAGCTTTGTCTGTAAAGTGTGTCTGAGTTATGCTCTGTAAGGAAATATTTCTTCATTCTTCATTTGCCTCACACCGAGCACAGATGTCAGCTAACAGATTTAGTGTCTTCCTCATGCACACTTCAGTAGGTCAACTGCTTTCAAACATACGCTACACGACATCTTCTACCACTGCGAAAAGTAGCAGTAGAAGATCCCTTACCTACGTAAAAGTAGCAATACCACAGTGTATGCATGGCATTCAAAATGTTTCTTTAGTGAAAGTAAAAAAGTACTTTAAGTTAAATTTACTTAAACCTGCATTTACAGATGTTTTGGCTACTTGGGGCAGCAGAACACGCTGTAAACACAACATTGACATATTGTCACAGTTGTTATGGTGAACTTACCAGCAAACAGTACACATCCAGCAGATATAGAGCAACATTACTCTTCATTTGAAGTCATGTTTCTCATGACCTGGCAAGTCCAAAATTCACTCTACTTTTACCTCTGGTTTGGTCTCCACAAATTTCTGTGTAAAATATCTGGCTCTTTAGTTGCTAAATGCTCCGCTATGTCCACCAGCTAGTTTCTAGTATCTTTGTCTGCTCCTTGTTGCTGGATGGGTAGTGCACTGTCTTTTTTAGGCGTTGATGAGAGCGATGAGAGTGAACCAAAACAGCAAAGTTGTGGGCCAGAAAACCAAACAACGAAAATGAGCTAAAAGTTGCTAAAACACTCCATAGAGCTGAGGGGAACTGCAGAGTCATGTGATAATTTTCTGTAGGTTCGTTTCACATTACACAAAGTCATTGCCCATTGTTAATATAAAAACATTGATTAGTGCAGCTTTTAGTAAAAAGCTGCAAAAATTTAATATACTTCATAGTATCAAAAGTGAAAGTACTTACCATGGAGTCAGTGTTCCAACATATTATTAGTAGTAAATATTATATTATATTATATTATATTATTTTATATTATTGGAGTATTCTTTTTGCATTAACATGTAGCAGCATTATAACTGGCTGAATTTGAGCAAATTCAAACTACATTATATACTGTTGTTGTAGTTTAATTTGCTTCATAACAATGCAATATATAATTAAATTCTCATTATAAGGTTTTAAAATATGAATCTGCAAAGCACTTGTTCCCCCAAATGGAAATACTCAAGTAAATAGCAGTACTTCAGAGTGATACCTAAGTACAGTACTTGAACATATGTACTTTCCACTGGCAGGCTTCTAGTCTAAAGGGAGAGAGGCAGTGATGAAGAAACAAGGCACAGTGAAAGGTTTTGGACTTGCAGATAATTGCTGCAATTGCAGATAATTTAATGCACACTAAGGTTCCTGCTCACTGCTCTGCTGATGTCTGCGTACGGAGGAGAGAACGAAAAGGACTTTTTAAGGCATTGCTTTCTTACACAAGCCAGTGTCCCTCACATCCTCGCTCATTCTGATCATCAAAATGAGGCCATGGATCCATGAACATGTGACCCTTGTGTTCCAGATCATTAAAGAGAGGAACGAGGAGGAAAAATGAGAAAAAGAACAAAGACAGGAGAAGTTAAGTTGTAAAAGGAGATCTGGATCCATATATCACCTTTGTTCCATGCTGCTAAGCAAAGCCAGAGCTGGACCGAGAGCAAAAGAATATCTACTGGAGAACCTCAAGGATCTTACCGAATGGAAAATCCAGTAGGGTGACCCGGAGTGAGTCTGAGAGGTTTTCAGCATTCATAACAGACCTCTGATATATTGTTGAGTATCTAAGGTCAAATCAGTAAAAGATGATCTTCAAACAACAGTGGCTATTTCAGTCTTTTAAAACTGCGTGACCTAGCAGAGCCTTTGCGTTTTTCTTCTCAGTCTGAACAGCTCTGTGTTCTGGGCCCCAAGATGTTACCTCAGTGGAAAATGTGGGAATCTGTCAACATAGAGCTCTATAACAGACCAGTAGTGGAATATGTGAATGACTATTGTTTGAAAAACCTCCTAAACCCTGAAACTCACCACTGAAATAGCTCTGGCATGACCGCTGCTATTCTTCTACTTATAACTAAAGAAAGACATACCATCCTTCTGATTTTCTTTTTCTTACTTACAGTATCTATCAACTTCATCTTGAGCTCAATAAAACACACACTCTCTAGAACAGCCTATATACCCTGATGACTACAATATAAAGACACATACAGTACATGTTCATACTTTTATCAGGCAGCTTAGAGTCTCCTGAACACCAACGCTGAATTATTACAGAGTGGAGGCAGAGATATAGATGCTACTGTCACATAGGTGTCTGGTGGATAATTCTATCAGGCGACAACACAGATAGTAAAAGGGGTCTCTTAATGAAAGGAACCATAATGAAAAAGAGGAGCCTCTCCATTTTGAGTTTTGACAGGTGGATTTCTGCAGGGGAAGAGCAGATAGAAGCGGTGCTCTGTCAGAGCTAAATGGAGACAGACTGAATATTCAAAAGATTTTTTTTGTCTGATCTGCATTATGGCTTTTTTGCATTTCATTTCCCAAGCCACAAAAAGCTCTTTGCATATTCCGTTACAGTGTGCAGCATAAACACCTTCCCACGTCCACATAATACACACTGTCAAAAGGTGCAGGACACACAAGTAAAACAGTATCAAAGCTCTTTTGAGACTTTCATGTGATAATGGGTAATATAAATAAAATTACCTTGAGCTGTGTTTTATTTAAAAGCTGGATTTTGAGACACTATAACTTTGTGCTTTCCTATTTTCTTCAGGGATCTCTATGTACGACTGACATTTAAATTAGGTCCTTTTGGAATATAAGCTTAAATCATCAAGTGTTATTTCAAGCATATTTCTCAGTCTAAGCCTTCATTATGACCTTCCCTTGTGTCTCCACATGACAGTGTTGAAACATGATTTCACGATGGGGTCCCAGGGTGGAGGACTGAAATTTCCCATTTGAGTTCTGGGGTAATAAAGTTTAAGAGTCCCTGCCCTAAGCTGCTGCAATCGTGCTTTCCAGCCCGTCTGTGTCTCTGGCGCAACAGATATGGTCACAATCCTCAGTGGCCGTTAAACCACAAAATGACCCGTAATGGAGAAGCTACGATTTTACCCACCAATCAGCTTGCACTAGTGTCAACACATATACCTCAAACACCGGCTTAGTTTATTTGTAATACTATGGGACCAACTACTGTAGACTTGATTTAAATTACAAAGAGTTTAGGAAGCTCCAGAAATGCCTCATCAGTGATCATTGTCATGAAAGTATAACTTCTAATGCATCATTGGATCAAGATGTTTCTGACTGGGCACTGGGCTTACATTTTAAATAACATAATATGTTTTAATTTAGTGTTACATGAAGCATATCAGACAAAATCATGCAACATTAAGTGGATGTTTTGCAATTAAACCAAACTTTCTACATTACTGCTGAATTCCTAAATGCTGTATGCTTTTTCTGAATCATTTTTGAAACATTTTGAACTATTCCATACCCTAAATATGCTGGACTGGACCCAATGTATACAAAAAGGTAAACAGTCTTCAGAATGGCAATGTGAATACTGTGCAATCCCATGACACAAGTTATCCTTTTCTAAAAGTTACACTGTGTTCACCAGCACTCCCATAATATAAATGCAAAACCTTCCCAGCATATTCAAGTCAGATAGTTAAACAGTATCTGCAAGCTGGAAAACATGCAAAAAACAAACCCAGTAACAGACAAAAACTAATACAGATTTTCTACATGCAGCTACTTCAAATCTCTCCAAGATATATCCTTGCTTCTGAAAAAATCCCAAACTCAGATATTTCCTAGTAAGAAAAGAACTACAGCAGCAATCACTAGCAACAGGCAGGGAAGTTGCCGGAATCATAAAATGTCAAATGTTAATGACACCCTGTCATCTCTACAGAGCAACTCTTCCCTCTCCTCCTCTCAAGAGGCAGTAACAGACAGATAAACACATCATCTTGTAAACCCAGCAGCCGTCCATACGGTCAGAGAAAAGCTGTCTTACCTGCCTGGTCGTCTGTGGGTTTCACTCGCACTCGGTCTGGGTGTATGAGTGTGTGTGCGCTCACACACAATCCCTCCGAACAGGAACTGATGAATCTGCACGACTTCAGCCCTGCAGCGTGCAGTGCATTATGGGGTTTCAGTCTCTCTCTCTCTCTCTCTTTCTGTCTCTCTCTCTGCTGTGTGTGTGTCTCTCTCTCTTCCTCTCTCTGTTGGCACAGTGTTAGAGGGGGATGTCCTCGCCTCCTGTCTGGAGAGAGGAGGGTGAACTCACACGCGGTGTCCACACACACACACACACAATGCAGAAGAAGCCTCATGATGACGACCGCCGCGGCTCTGGTTGCTGTGGCAACAGCATCCCCCACCCCTCTCTCTTTCTCAGTCCTGTAGCTCTTCAGGCTCTCTCTCAGTGTATTCTGTTTAAATAGTGAAATAGCGTGGAACAAAAGAATGTTTCACAAACTGCACTCATTCTACTTGCCTCTACTCTCCTCTATTTTAACATTTACTTTGAGCCTGAGCTAACAAGCTATCACAGAAATTAGGATAGACTCTTATGGTCATGTGATCACTAACTGTTGCTTCTGCCTTCTGAGATAAAGAGAGGGTGGTGTGTAGTAAGTCTTTGTGTGTATGCACATGCTTCTCTGTGTTTGTGTATGTTTCTGAGTATGTGTTTGAGTGTGTGGGTTGATGTGGTGGTTCCTGGAAGCAGGCTATAGCTCCTGTTTGTGGTTTCTTTCCTTTTTCTCCATTGCTACTGCCAGTGCACTAAGGCCTGCAGTCCTTTGATAACACACATTTCAGTCACATTACCAACAAGGGAAGTACAGCTGGACTGACCAATGAAATGAATAGGTGGTGTGCACACATGCATGTAGGCAGACAGACAAACAGAAAGACTGACTGTGCCCACTGGTGTAATTATTTCAATTTTCATCATTATTCACCTTCCTGAAGGTTGGTTTTAACTGTAATTTAGTGGGCTGATTCAGAATGATAATAGGAGCTCAATGGGTTATCAAGAGAGGGAGTGCTGATGGACAGGAAAAGGAGACAGAGGGAGGGAAAGAGAGATAGAGGGATAAGTACGGTAAAAGAGAGCGAATGAGGGTGCGGAAGAAAAGAAGACGAGACTTCCTCTCCACCGTCTCCCATGGCGACAGAGTGGGTTGAAGGCCGTGGCTGTCCTTCAGGCCCTGTAAATCAGCAGTTCACAGCTGAGTCCTGCAGCGCAACCATCGCACTGGTAACCCCTAACACTCAATCTTTCAACATCTAGCCTTCCTGTTTTTTTCTCTCGCAGCTTTCTTTTCCCCTCTGTCCCTCAGTCTTGCACCGCCCAACCCCACCTGACCGTACAAGAATCCTCTATAAGTCACCAAACCATGTATATTACATGTTCATATTAAGCTCGGGATGAGTGAGAACACCATGAGAATGGAGCTAGAAAGAACCTGAGTAGTCAGACCAGTTAAGAAAAAAAATACATCTCCCACAGTTCTGTTCTCTGTCTTTCTAGTAGCCATGGGAACAAGTAGGATGTGGGATTCACTGAGCATTGATTGTTGAAATTCTTGCGAAGATGATTTAATCAGTGACCAAAGGAAGGGAAAGGGAGTAAGGTATAGACAAGGTGGGAGGCAACAGATGGTAGCGAGTGTGAATGTGCAAGGATACGTGTGCTTGTTTGTCTATGCACGTTGCCAAATTCATACTTTTTCTCTACTTTATTATTTAGGTATGCAGAGAATGTGCCACTTTAAAGCTACTCCTCCAGTCGTCCAGCGCTCTGCTTTTCTGTGGCACTTTCTGCCTCTGGAAGGAGCATATATCTAAACAAGCTGGCATTATCACTGAACACTCATGTGCGCCGTGTAATGAAGGGTCCTTGAGTTTGAGGGACACACTGAATAACCTGCTCAGATTTGAAAGCCAGGGTGATTTGTCTGCTCTTTGGGACTAATGGCAACAGCAGGTGTCCAGAGGCTCCGTGTGCCACATCTATTCATTAGAGACATTAACACTAACCACTCACGCACACACACACACACACACACACACACACACACACACACACACACACACACAGAGCTCACTGCTCATTGGAACTATTCATTAACAACATTGCGGCTCCCCTTAAGCGCAATGACCATTGATTAGGCTTATGCATAATAATGGTGGTGGAACTGCTGGTGTAATTATTACTACCCTCAGACTTTTGTTCACCTGGGTTCTGATTTTTTACAGCACCCCTGTGTTGTGGGCATTGTGCCTCTTTCTGATACTGTATATAGTAGTCCTACATACAGTATTACAGTGTATATGCTGCATTATAAGAGCATAAGTCATATTCGCTCTTTAGCAGAAAAAACAAGGCTTTTGAGTTGCGTGTGCTACTTTGCTCGGTGACGGATTCTTGGTTTGGAACTAACTTATTGGTAAGACCTTAAGGCTGTTATTTCGCCCAGTAAATATTTTTTGTTTGGTCTTATGGTCATATGATGATGATTTGTTATAGTATTGATACTTTCTGAACCACTCTTTAATATTTTATCCTCCATCTTTACTACCAGTACAGCCAGTAGCCTTCAGCAATTGGCTGCGCTGTAAAGGTCAGAGCAGGTTGGGGTCAAAGTTCAACAAACTTTAACTTTGGGCACAGTATGTATCCAAATAAACTACCACATGACTTCTTCCAGAAAAAATAATAATAATAAAAATAGTACATCAACAATTATGGAGGAAATGAGCACAAAACTTGTTTTACAGAATAATGTGAACTCATCTGTAAAATACTTGATCAGAATTATTTTTATTTTGATCCTTTCTCACCTATCAGAGGATGCAGACTCTAGTGCCAAGTAGCAGTTCAAATCATTTTTATTCCTTTTAACTGAGTATAAGTGTTGCCTTTCTTTTTCTGTTATTGTCCTTGTGTCTTTTTAACTGGTCTTTGTGTTATTATTGTGTTGTTTTATGGTTTTTGCTATTTTTATACATATATTTTGGTCAACTGTTGAATTTTGAAATGTTCCAGTCTAATGACTGGAATTAGAAAATTTGTGAAAGATTATTGGCTTGGCATCACTGCTGCATCCCTTGTGTGGGTTGTTGAAGGATAAATACAGTATGGTATGGTACAAATATGATGATGTAAAAGGAAAGTCAAAAGAGAGGGAATATTCTGCGGCAGTGGATATCATTAGTTTCCTGTTCATGATCTGACATGTGCAGATAGGCATTCTGAAAAAGTCTTTGAAGGTTCAGTTCAAGTATTGCCTATCTCATTTGGCTTGAGGACAAAATATTTCCAAAGGCTGAGATGGTTTATGTGAGCGCAGTACCACATCACAAATATTTTACATTGAGCATCTAAACAACAATGCATTTCAAACCTCTATTTAAAGAGCGGGATCCCGCGTGCAATCTGTAAACAGCAGAACTACAGTATTACGTGCTTGAGTTCTAGTTGCTGGTGTAAGGTTGAACAGGCTTTTCAAATGGTGCATCTGACAGCAAAATAGTATTCACCCATTTATTTTTAAACACATAATTCCCTCATCTCTGTCAGAGAGACAGAGTGGGGATGAGTGAGGGGTTCGATGTCTGTCTCTGTTATAATCAGTCTATGAGAAAGACTCACACCAAACAGAATGGGAAAGCATCATAGTGCTGAATTGTTTTAAATATTCCTTTGCATGCAGACTATCAACAGTTCCCTCAGTATCATCCGAACAGGCCGTTGTAGAGCAATATTAGTAATGCATCGTGCTTTCCCCTGAACAAGGCTACATCATCTCTTTGCTTTGTGGCAAGTGGAAAAACATTAACAAAAAACTTTGCTTAATCAAACAAAAAAACTGCCATAACTTTTTGAAGAGAGGCCTGCACAAGCAGTATCCAATAATATGTTTCCTGCTAAGGCTTGAAACTTAACAGAATGCCAAAATGTTGTTGTCACCCTTAAATTATAAGTTGTTGGTGTTTGAGGCTGGGAGACTTCCACCAAACAACACCAATGAAATGCCAAGTGCAGTTTCTGTAAGTCATGGAAGCAAACAGCAACAACTCTTATGAGTTTGGCAACAGTCAGAATATACTGATCAGACAAATAGTAAAAGCAGTAACCCCTACTAAATAAACAACACATACAAGAAAGCCCTTAATGTGAGGCCAGGAGTAAGCTGAAACACTTAATCACGTACAAAATATTCAAATCATAGCAGCCTAGATGAGTTCTCACTTTTAACCTTAAAATGCCAAGGCTGACCATTACGTATGTTACATTAATTTGTCTAGTGCTTTTGTCCAAAGTGAATTACAATAAGTGCAATAAAATTCCTTAGAAAGAAGAGCTGGATCATTAAAAATTGGAAGTGCATCACCCCAAAACTAAAAGTGTCCAGTGCCATAATACTAATGCTTAGAGTTTGTTTTTTTCTTTAAATAAGACAGAAGTGAGTGCTAGCATGGTGTTTTTGAGGTGTAGTCTGAAAAGGTGGGTTCTGATGGACAGTGACTGTGCTGACTATTGGGCCGGGAAAGAGCCTTGACCCATAAAAGTGTACACAGCGACCACCAAACAACACTTTAACTAAAAGGCTACATGTATAATAATAGGATAACTATACAATCAGAAAGCTAAGCATTCAATAGACATCCTATAACCCCCATTTGTTTCAGCTAAAAGCCATTCAATCAAATGTGCTTACCGTCCTCTGGCGGCTTGACAACCAGTTCAGCACTGCTGCCCCTGACTGTGTTGCACAGATGAACGCCACTCCATTGTTGGGACAATAATTGTGAATTTTTGAAAGTGCTGGATAAAAGAAAATTCCTTGTTAACTCAGACAGTCAGACAGAATGGTGCAATGTAGCTGCAACCTTGTCTGTTTGTAGCGGCGTCTTGCTGGGGTGCAGAATGCAACACATGCTGTATGCTTACACAGTGCAACGTACAGACTGAGTGTGTGTTGTAGGTGAGGTCAGTTACCTAACAATGCAGAGAAAAGAGCTTGAACTGTACATACAGTGGTGTAGCAGTGCCTGGAGAAGTGTGTATACTTTTAATTTATGCCCCAAATCTTTTTTTAAAGCGGCCCGTCCAACAAAGGATAAAGACCCTGTGTTATAAACAGTGACATGTAAGACAACTCCTGCGTATTTAGTTCACCCATGGGACAGTAGCATTTGCACATTGTCACTTAACTTTTGCTGCTTGACTTCAGAGAGTAAGGATCATGATGAATTTAACATTAGCCACAGAAGAAGTGCAGATTTTGAAATCAATACTAGCCCAAAGACTATAGGGTGAGACAACTACATAATTATGCCTTTTGAGTAAACAATTCCTTATTCCTTAGTTCATCCACACATGAAAATGTGGTGAAGCAAAGGCACGACCTGCCCTACTCTGCACCTGATTACTGAGTAGTAGCCAATCAGAGGCAGAGTAGGGTGGGTCCTGCATTCGCCATCCTAGGAAAAACGTTTTGGCTTGCAGCATACTGAAAGATGCACATCAGAGGGAATTCAGAAGTGGGTATACACAATGACAACTGAAAAATAAGTAGGTATATGCCACATACCTACCTTTGCCCTGCACTACATCACTGTGTACATAGAATATGGACATGAGGAATATGATTATACTCAACTTTATTTCTCTTTCAAAAACCCATGAAAATAAATAATGATATGGGTATGCTAAAACACTTTGCATATGAATCTACAGAAGGTCAGGTTCTATACATGGGAGAGATGTTTCTGATAATATAGGTTACTCTGGGGTTTGATCTAATTCCTGACCCTGCCTAGAGGAGAGTCAGAGCACTGAAAAATAATATACAAACACACACACAGGTGGGAGTGAACAAATCTCAGCAGGTTGCCCTTGGTAACTTACTGTTGGTAAATATTCACAAGGACAATCTCTAGACTCATCGCAAATAGCAGAAAGACGTGTACATGTGTGAGACGGAGGAGGAAAGATACGGGGAGGGTAATGATTATTGGAGAGGGTGTTGGAGAAAGAGAATAGATGCTAAGACAGAGAGACAGAAGGGTGAAGGATAACAGTGGAAAAACAGAAACATTGGTTTTATTATTGGTTTTGGTAGTTTAGACAGTTAAACAAAGTTGAAATGCTTTGGTCTAAGAGATGCACATACTTTTTGAAACTAATTGGCAATTATGGTAGCTTACTAATGCATAAACAAAACTAAAGTGCACTTTGTTTATATGGAGATTAATGGCTGATTAGAGATGCATGAACAAAACTATCAGAGAACATTATGCAACATAACTGGATCACTGACTTTCTGAGCTAATAGGCTTGAATTTGAAGCCCGGATGATAATAACATGTTGAAACTGATTTCAAGTGCACATGACCCACAGTCTACAGGTTGTACTTCTTCAGAAATTTGAGTGGGAATATCAAACTTTTACTTTTGTTACAGTTGGAAAACCTAAAAAACAACCACCTGCAGCAGCCCCCAGGCAATATTAAATCGAGATTTTCTGTTTGATTGGACAAACAAATGCCTCGTGAAATAATATCGCTCGTGGTGAATGCCAGTCCTCAACACACCCTGTACATATTCATTTTTTTCACCAGATGAGGTGCATGGTATTTAATGATTTAGAGAACTTCTTCATTTCTTATTTCAATTCAAAATCAGAATGTCTTTCCCTGAAGGCACACACTTGTCTTCAGCAGCTGGTTATAGATGCACAATTCACAGAGCAGATCAACCCAGAAGGCAATTTGTGGGGAGATCCTGGTGGGCAGAGCAGAACATGTCCACTCATGTGCACCACATACAGTGGGGCAAAAAAGTATTTAGTCAGCCACCAATTGTGCAAGTTCTCCCACTTAAAAAGATGAGGGA